>ML093370.1:0-24499 GCA_003697995.1 Taxidea taxus jeffersonii | reverse complement strand
GTAAAAGCAATTAGAACAGGAAGTGGGAAGTGGTAAGGTCAAGGGCCCAGGGCAGAATGAGCATGGAGAAGAGAAACAGGCCAAGGGGCAGAGGTAGACACCCAGCTCATGTAGCTTTTGTAGGTAGAAGGGACGCCAGCTTAGTCCAACTATGCAGAAGCACCAGACGGCTCTGATCTGAGGAGACATTATCAGATAGCCTTCTAAAGACATGCTACTCTGGGAGCCAGGTCAGGAGTGGACTGCAGAACAAGAAGGACAGGGATCCCGCCCAGGGAACCTGTGCGGTGATCCAGGTAGGAGAGGATGGTGGCTCAGACCAGCTGAGAGCCCCCAAGGTGGCTCGTGGCTGGATTCCAGTGAACTCTGAGGAATCAGCAACAAGACATAAGGGCGGACGGGGGTGGAGGGAGAGGGAAGAGTGACCCCCAGGGTTTAGGCCTGACTGGCTAGAAGGGCGGGCCACAGTCCACGGCGATGGGAAGACCATCGGGAAGGTAGGTACTGGAGGAAAAGGAAACTAATCTGGGTCCTCCTACTCTGCCGCCATCTTCCTGGAAGTAGAACCAGTTCCATTCGGAATACAGTAAAGATGGAGACGTTGGTTAGACATCCAAGAAGTTATGCTGGGTCAGCGGATACCCGCTTCAAGTTTGTGGGAGATGCCTGGCTGGAAAATTTGGGGGAATCCTCTGTCTGCAGAGCCACAGGCCTGGCTGCCTGAGCCTGAAGCTTTCATACCAGACTGGGTGGATGGTGGGTGGGGGATGAAGGACCCAGCAAAGGGACCCGAGGAGGAACTAGGTAGGCTAGGCAGGAGGAAAACTGGGTGCAGGAAAAATGGGTCCAGAAAGGGTGACCAGTTGTATCAAACACGGCTGCCAGGTCAAGGCAGGGGAAGACCAAGGATCGGTGGGCTTAGTGAAGTACAGGTCCTTAGAGACCTCCACAAGGACAGTGCTGCTGGTGGGGTCTGACTTAAGATGGTACCAGAGAAAGGGAAGAGGAACAGAGAGGGTGCAGAGTTAGGGGAGTAGGGTCTGAAGACGATCCAGAATCAGGTTTAAGAGAGCAGAGGCTGTATCTTGTTCCTTAAGACAGTAGACAGCATAGTTTGCTCCTACTAAAAGGAATAGAGGTTCTGGCTTGTTCTGGAATGATCCAGAAAAGGAGTGAGGAGAAGAGTAGAGGCTTCCTCCATCATTAAGTTGCGGAAGGAAGGTTCTGCAGTCAAATGCTCTACCACTGAGCTATACCCCCGAAAGGAAGGTTCTGAATGAGAGGGGAAAGGACCTGATGTAAGAAAGTGAACTTTGCATCAGACACACCATGGGTAACACGGGAGGCAGAATGCTGGTGGGGCCGAGGGTAGGTGAGCCAGACAATAGAAGCTCAGGGAATTTCCCATGCCTGTGCTCAGGGAATGAGGTCAGCAGTGAGTGAGGGTGGCTGGAAGGGGCGGTGAGAATGGGCACGTTAGGGGGAGTCCATCCAGGACCCACAGGAGGGGTCTTATTGCCAGGTGAGCCTCTCCCCACTCCCCAGGGTGGGAATGTACTCACCGATGCCAGTAAGGCAGAGCAAAGCTGTGGCCACGGGGACATCCTCGTCAGCCAGATAGTACGAGACGGAAACCTGTGGAGACAGCACCCAGCACCCATGGAGGGGGTGGGGAGGGAGCAGAAACAGGACCTTGGGCTAAGCACCCACATCTAGCCATTGGACTTTGGCCTCTCTTACAGCTTCTGAGCCTCTGATGTTGGCCAGTGAGCTGGGGGGCAGGGTCCTCCACGTGCTGGCTGGCTCCAGGGCAGAGAGCACTTCTCCGGTCCTCTGGGCTCAGCCAGGATGCGTCACAGCTGTGAATTTTCCCTGGGAGCTGCGTCCTGCTTAAGTGTGCCCTGTGCCTCCTAGGGAGGGGCCTGCTCTGGGCAGAGCGCAGCAGGGGATGTGTACTGCCCATCGGTCTCCTGCCCATCACCAGCAGACCGTTCCAGCAAGTTTTGCCGGCCGAGTGCCCTGGTCCTGAACGGGCCTTTGTGTTCTCACCCCCAATTCACACTGGAGTCAGCTGGGGAGCTGAGCCGCAGAAGCTGGGGCTCCCCCGGGGGCTCACTTAATTGGCAGAGGGTGTGGTCTGAGAGGTGAGTGTTAGAGTCCCAGGTGGTTCCAATGACCCTGTAGGAACCAGAACCCCCCCACTCCAACAGCAAACCCAGGAGCCAGCTTTGCAAGGAGGTCATCTTCCTGCCACCAGTGGTGCCCCACTAGGGGGACAGCTTGCCCAGGAGAAAGAACACGGCCTTGGGCTCAAATCCTAGATTTCTCAACCCGTCATTCGGGTTGAGAAAGGTCATCCTGTGCCTCAGTTTCCACATACGGAAGATGGGGGTAGAGCTGACCTCTTGGAAAGAACCCCAGATACCCAGGACACAGCATATGCATTTACTACACGGTAGCTCCTCAGTTTCCAGGAGTAGCTCTCCACACCCCCGCTTCTGAGTTTTGCTGCTAAAACCTTTGAGCCAGACTTGCAAAGCAGCTTGTTGGGAAGCTGGCCCGGGGTTGTGATCAGGAGCCCGGAGAGAGACAGACATGCTGGAGCTGGAGTCCTGGCTCGGCCGATCACGCCCTCCCTCCCCGCTTGTCTGCATCCTGGGGTCACCGAGCGCCCCCCTCACGGTTCTGACGTGAGCATTGAATGTCAGGCAAAACACCTGCGTGGTTCGCAGACTTGGAGCCCCAGGGAAACACCAGCTCCCAGGAGGGAGCCCCTAGGGGTTGGGTTGACCCCTCCCCCAGCTAGGGGGTTCCCCCTCACCCAGGCTTACCTTGTCACCATTGATGGCAGAGCTGGGGGCGGTCATCTTCACCAGCACGTCTATGGGATGTGATAGAGGCCACCGGGTCGGGACAGCCTCCTCTCCACTCCCTGCCGGGACTGTGTTGGGGACATCCACCAAGACCCCCGGAGAGCCACTGACCGTGAACGACTTGCACTTCTCCGGGGCACACCTGGTTGGCCAGGCGAGGAGACAGACCTTAGGGCACCGGAGTCTCCACCCTTGGCCCACAGGGCAGCCGGCTTGGGGGCTTAGTGGGGGATGGGCCCTGACCACAGCTCCCCTTGGGGTGTTGAGCCAGAGGCCCGCTGGCCAGGACAGGTTTGTGGTCCTCCAACTTCAGCCTGTTCCTGCCTTCATCCACTCCGAGGACCCCGTGTCCTTCACCCACCAGCTCTAGCCCTGACCCCGCCCACCAGTGAGGCTCCAGAAATTACCAAAGCTTCATCTTATTTGTAAGCCCGTGGAGGGAGGTGCCGTTTGTGTGAGCCAGAAGGGATCCCCATAGGGGGAGAAACAGGACCCTGGCCTCGGGAGGTCCACGTGGGAGCACTGGGGAAGACTCAACCTCCAGAACAAGTTACACCCCTCCCCCTCCACTAAGACTCTAATTTACAGGAGCCCCCACCTTAATTAATCCTCATAGCCTCCCGGAGAGCCAACGAGAGCACAGGATCGGCAAGGCACTCGTTCCTCTAAGATCCCACAGCCCATACGGGGCTGAGGCAGGATTCAGGTTAGAATCCTACAGTGTCAGGATCACAAGGCCCTTAGAGACCCAAACCAGGCTCCTGGAGATGAGGCAGGAGCCAAAGGTGCAGAGAAGGGCAGTGACCCCCGCCTAGCCTAGGGGTACCCCCGTACGGGAGGCAGGCACGTGCCCCACCCCCACCAGAGCCCCCAGCTCCTCACCCATTGATATCCAAGCAGATTTCCACGCCCAGCACACACAGGGCGTGTACCGGGCTGTCCAGGGACAAGTGTATGATGCTCTGGAAAGACATGGCGCAGCCCTCCAAGCTGCCAACCCTCAGACCTCCGCGAGGACCCTGACTCAACACAGCAGCCTTACATAAACCCCAGGGCTCACCTGTGCCCTCCCCTCTTATGGGCTCAGGGCCTCCCCAGGCCACTCTCTTGTTAAGGAGGCTTCAGCAGCTGCCCAGGTGTGGCTGATTTTCTCCATTGAGACTTGCTAGGCGGGGGGTGGCATGGAGGAGCAGGTGGGGTCTGAGCCCCGTGATCCCTAATGGATCAGGCAGCTAGTTCTGACAGATCCAGGGCCCCTGAGGCTGGCTGCTTAGGTCTCTGTCCTTGAACTGGGAGCAAGAGGGGCTCTGGGGAGCTAGGGCGGGGGGGGGGGGGGGGGGGGGGGGTCAGGGGGCTCAGCAATCTGGCCATGACACCGCAGGACTGACTCGGCTGCAAGCCGCTGTCAGGAGCACATATCCGCAGAGGGTACGTGGGGTGGTGGGCGGGAGGGCAGCACGGCAGCATCGCTGGGCACTGGGGCCTCAGCCCTTCCAGAAAATTCCTGAGGTGAGCTGGGCAAAGTAGCTGGATCAGCGGTCCTCCATGCAGTTGGTTGCAGAAAGGACCAGGAGGCTTGTTAACATTACAGACTCCTGCGCCTGGCCGGTCTGGGGTGTGGTCCAGGTGATGGGGGTGCTCCTTGTCCGCAGGGGTGGCATCAGCTCCCAGAGGGGGCGTGGCAAGTGTTGCTGGAATGAATGAGCTGAGGAGCCCCTGCTGAGCCCGGTTCAGCAGCTGCCTCCCATCGTCCCTGAGCTCACGGGGCAAAGGATGGAGAATGGCTCTGGCGCCAGGGACCCGCCAGCTAAAGCAGTGTTCATGACATGGGTTAAGTGATGGTTTATGGTTGTTCTTGAACAAGTACCACATTCACAGGGTTCTAAGTTCAAAAGGGGCTGCAACAATGTCCCTCTTGCCCTCTCACTCACCTAGTTCCTTCTGGAAGCAGACAAGGGCATGGGTTTCTTCTGTGTCTTTCCAAATAAATATGATGCATGAGCAAGCAAACACGATGCATATCCTCCCTCCTTATTTTTATGTAAGTGGCAGCAAATGCTACATAGTATCTATATCTTGCTGTTTGCATTTCATAGTACAACTTGGAGAGAAGTTCCTCCTGGCAGCATGTGAAAAGCATCCTTATCCTTATCCTTTTTTATGGCTGCCGGAGACTCCCAGCAGAGCCTCACTCTGATGGGTAGAAACATTCATTTTCAGTCTTTGACGACGAGGTGG
The DNA here is from genome assembly GCA_003697995.1 of Taxidea taxus jeffersonii. Taxonomy (NCBI): domain Eukaryota; kingdom Metazoa; phylum Chordata; class Mammalia; order Carnivora; family Mustelidae; genus Taxidea; species Taxidea taxus. Next base: position 19,388 of record ML093370.1, on the reverse strand, counting down.
TGTGTAACCAGTGTGTAACGACACAGGGGGCGTAAGCTGGGTCCTGCGTGAAGTCTGCTTGGTCAGCCAGACTTGTTAAATTCAGGACTAAAAGTAGAAGTATCCCTCCCTGGAAGCATTAAGCATGCAACGTAACTGTCAGGGATGGCTTTACTTAGGAGGCTCTTGGAGATAACGAGTCAGCCGGGAGGACCTGAAAAGCCCTTCTGTTTGGGCTGAAAGTGGCAAATATTGAACAGGTGGGAGGCGCTCAGCACGTGTATGCTCCTGCCTACACCCGCCTACCTGCCCACCTGCTCACCTGCCCACCTGCCCTCCCTGCTGCTCACACCCACGCCAGCAGGAGGTGGGCGGGCAGGAGGGAGGGGATGGTCGGGCTGGGGAGGGGTTGCTGAGGGCTGGGCTCTGGCTTCTGGAGCCAAACAGTCTGGGAGCTCTGTCCCCAGAGCTTGGACAGCCCTGCCTTGTGCAGGGTTCTGAGTGCCGAGGGGGAGGACACTCTCAACCTGAGGGATGGAGACCCACCCCTCTGGGCATGGATGGGATCTGGAGGGATCTAGAGTGGGTCTTGCTCCCTCTCCAGGGAGTTTCCTGTTCACCACTGAATCCCCAGCACCCATAAAAGGATCCTAAACATAATAGATGCTCAAATTCTTGGCGTGCACATGATGACATGACCCCCATGCCCCTCAAAAAAAACCCCAGTGGGCTTCCATTGGGCTTTCCAGCCAAACTAAGGGCTTTGTGACCATGAGGCAAGTTTACTTAGACTCCCACAGGCCCCGCATGCTTGCTCATTGTAGGCGGTGCCCCTCGGCTCTTCAGTAAATTTTCCTCAGTTGGAAATTTGCACGATCAACTCTGTGCACCTTAGCCCTATGCAATGTTATCTGTCCCCTACATCTCAGTCTTTATTGACGGATTGATCTGAAGATTTATTTAAAGATTATTTATTGTATGGGATGCCTGGGTCCCTCAGCCAATTAAGCACTGCCTTCGGCTCAGGTCATGATCCCAGGGTCCTGGGATCAAGCCCCACATTGGGGGGGGTGTCTCTGCTCAGCGGGGAGTCTGCTCCTCCGTCTCCTGCTCCCTCTGCTTGTGCTCTCTCTCTGACAAATAAAAAAGTAAAAGCTTTTAAAAGATTTTAAAATAAAGATTATTTATTTTAAAGAGAGAGCAGGGGGAGGGGCAGAGGGATAGGAAGAGAGAGTCATAAGCTGACTCCGCCCTGAGCGCGGGAGCCTCACCCAGGGCCCAATCTCATTACCCCAAGACCACAACCTGAGCCAAAACTAAGAACTGGCACTCAACCGACTGCACCACCCAGGGGTCCCTTTATCTCAATTTTTAAAAAAGTTAAGTCTTGTCCCTTTCCTGCTAGGGTTTAGTGCAGGCGCAGTGCTTCAAGCTGTAGGAAAGGGATGCTCAGCTTCTCTCTGCCTCTTCTGCCTGCCGCTGCTGGACACGGTGGTTCCTGACCACCAGGGAGGTGGATTAACAGCCCCTAAAAGATGTCAGGTCCCAACCCCTGGAACCTGTGACATCTTGCACAGGAAGTCTTTGCACAGGGGACCACGAGTCTTTGAGATGGGGAGAGCATCCCAGCTTTTCTGAGTGGACCCTAAAGGCAGTGACAAATGTCTTTATAAGAGAAGCAGACGGAGCTTTGCCACACACAGAAAAGGTGTGTGGTAAAGCAAGGTGACCACAGCAGGTCCTGGAGGTTGCTGGCGGCCACCAGGAGCTGGGAGAGATGAGGAATGGACCCGGAACCCCCGGAGGGGACACAGCCCTGCCCACCCCTTGATTTCAGCCCCCTTGAAACTGATTTTGGACATCTGGCCTCTAGAAAGGAGAGAACAAATTTTGGTTGTTTTAAGACACCCGGTTTTTGGTAACTTGTTATATACGGCAGCCATAGGCAAGTAACCTATGACTGCTGGGGAGGGGAGGGGAGGCAGCTGGAAAGTTCTCGTTTCCGGGCGCTGTCCTAGGACGGTTCCTTGGGGGCTGGCTGGACTTCCAGAAGGTGCTTCCTCCCACTTGGGCTTCCCCAGTCCTTCGCAGAGGCTCCTGCCCTGTGTGTGGGGAGTGGGTCCATGAGGGGCCCGGGGCAGGCTCCCCTGTGTCTGTCTTGATGCCAAGGCTGCTTCAGTCACCAGCTTGTCCCTCGATCTGTCTGCAGATCCTGCAGTCTAGCAAAACCTCTGGCTTCTGTGTGCTGAGCCAGGTAGCTACTCTAGGCTGTCCTGTAGGTCACATTTGGGGACAACCTCACACCAACGCTGCTCTGTGCACAGTCTACTTTCTGGTCCACAAGAACCGCTCCTGCATCTTTTGCCACAGCAATTATGAAGGGGAAGCAGCTGACTGTCTTCAGAGAACCATGATTTGACCCAGGTTTTTTGGATCCTTTTCTCTGAGGACAGAGGCTTTGGAAGTCCACCATTTCCACCATCACATGTTGTCCACAACCACATGGAAACAGTATCTCTGGGTATTTTCTGAGCATCGCAGACTCTATGGGGCCAAGGTCTGCTCTTCATTTTTAAAATCTGAAGGCATCAGATTTCATTTTCTATAGAGGAACCTAAATCCCTGTGTCAGGGCCATAAAAGAAACCATACACAAGGCACACAGAGGGAGAGGAGTGACTTCATCCCATAACCCCCCCTGGCTCCTGCTATGGGCCACACCTGGCTCTAGGTAGCCTGGGGACTGCATCAAACAAGCCCCTTCACAGGGCTTGGAATGGGAACCACACATGTGAGGGACACGGAGAATTCGCAGGTGTCTGGATGGATCTCACCTAAAAGTCATATCTCACACTCACGCCCCCTCGGGTTCTAACACTGGCCATCTTTTGCCTTTTCCTCAAAGGACAGCACAGACAGGAATGCAATTCCTGGCCCCACCTTTGCCCTTGGAATTTTGTACGTGTCCCTTTGGGGTCTCCCGAGACGTCCCAGGCTGACATGACTGTCCCTGTTGCACTTCCTGCCAATGTGCTCGGAATCCGGTGTGCTTCCTATATTTTTCTTTATCATGAAACACACAGCTGAGGTGTGTCTTTCACACATACATGTGACCGTGAATCATCAGACGGGCGACTGTATGTCCCGGGATGTTCTCCCGGCTGGCTGCTGGGGAACTGACTTCAATGCAGCTTAGAGGAGAGGTGGGCTGTATCCTCGGGGCTCAGCCCTCCTCCTGCGCCCCACCCCCAACGGCTCCGTGGGAACTTAGAATGAGCTGGGCTCAGATCACAGAAGATTTCATAGACCAAGTATAGACCTGGGAGGAAAAGCCACACTTAGTAACACTGACCTTCAACACATCCTGTAAGCCCTTCCTATTGGTAACACTCAATCTGACCATGACAATGAGAGAACATATGAATGATAGCAATGATAGCGTAACCTCCCTGACAAAGAGATTATAGAACTTTATTGCAGCGTCTTACAGCAGAAATGAGTTTGCAAGGACGGGACTATCTTGGGATCTCCAGAGGGGGTGCCCAGGGGCTCCAGGGCACAGCAGAAGGGAGCAAGCCGCCGCCAGGAGGGTAGTCACGCCCAGGGAGCTGACCTGTCCTCTAGAGCTCTTGCAATGCCACATTGCAGGGTCCCAGAGCCTTTGGCTGGACCTGGGGTAGGGGGTGCAGGGGACGGGCTCAGGGCACCATGTGCCACCACTTGAAGGAGAAAGGCTGCCGGCGCACGTTGGTACCGCAGTGCACCTCCCCATGCCGCACATGGTAGGCGTAGAAGTCGTCGATGAAGGTGCAGTGGAGGCCCAGCGGTTCCAGCAGGGCACGCACCTTCTCCTCCAGGCAGCAGCGGCCATTGATGATGGGTCCGAAGGGCTTGGGGATGCCCAGGTGCTTGCCCAGCACCAGCATGTTCACCTGCAAAGGAGCGGGATCCCAGTGCGGGGCCAATGGCATGCAGCCCGCATCCCCGCCCATGGGTCCCCTTTCCCTTCTGACCTTCAGCACTAGCAGCCCACTTCACAGATGGGAAAACAGAGGCCCAGACAGGTCAAGTGGGCCACCTCCAGCCACTGTGCTGGTCTGGGCCTTATACCCAATTCTGTCGGACTCCAGCGCCCATGACCTCACCACTACACTCTCCTTCCCCCTCCTCCACCTTCTGGCAAATTCTCCATCACTCCAGGCCCAGCTCAAGTGGTACGGCCTCTGCAAAGCCTCCCATGAGTCCCCAGTCAGTGCTCCTCCCCTGGGCTCCTCCCGCAGCTGCCAGCCCGACGCCTGGCCCATCACAGGCTCTCAGTAAGTATCTGCTGACTGGATGAATAAAGGACTACCTTTTGGTGTCACTCTCCGTGTATTATCGTTTATGACTGTTTCCTCCCTTATACTGGAGGTGACCGGAGGAGGATTCTGGCTCTAAGCCAACATGGGTTTGCATCCCAGCCCTGCTCCTCAATGGCTGTGTGGCCTCAGGCAGGTCACTTCACCTCTCTGAGCCTCATCAGCCAGATGAGCCCAAGTGGGTTTCTGTTGCTGTGATGCTCACACGTCAGGCTCACGGAACAGGTGCGGGGTCAGTGTCTGGGGCTCAGGAGTCAGGAACAGGCCTCTCATTCTCTGTTATGGTCCAGACCCAGCCCCTGCTGAGTGTCTTGTACCCTGAATTTCTCGGCCTGTTCCGCGCCCACGCCCCGACCTCCCACTGCGGGCTCCCGGGGCGAGTCACGGCTCGTGCTCAGGCTCCTTCCAGAGCCTACAGCAGCCAAGGCACAGAGCGGCGCCGATGACTTCACTCACCATGCCTCATCCCCCGCCCGGCATCAGCCTTCTTTCCTGGCTGGGCTAACACCGAGAAACAAAATGCCAGGAGCCAAGGAATTTTAGTCAAGATGCCCCCTCCTGCCTTGTTTTAGCCACAGAACCTCTTCCAAATAAAATCCTGTGTGGTACCTCGACGCCTAAAACAGAACAAATCCAAACTACCAGCTTCGAGGCACCGTCTTGGAACCCCAGTGACCTGGGGAAGCCCGTTTGACGTCCCTGGGCCAGGGGCTCCCAGCAGGAGAGGGCAGCTGCGGGGCCCCAGCAGAACCGGGTGAGGTTTCTGCCTGGCCCTCGGGTACCCTTTGGAGAGAGAGAGTCAGGGCACAGGGACGGTAAAAATACCATAGATGTGGCTTTGAGATGGTACCTGGCAGGGAGTGGGGCAGTCACGGCTAAGAGTTCTCACCAAAGGCGGGATCTCCCTCAAGTACCCCCTTCAGAGGGCAGAATCCACCCAGCCTGGGCCATGCTAGCCTCGTGGGCTCAGAGAGGCCTTCCCGGACCACCCCGTCTGAAATGGTGCCCCCCCACCCCCGATCCCTTCCAAACGCGACCCGAGAGCCAGGCTCAGCCGCTTGTTCTGCCCACCGCCCACCCACGGTGCCCCGCACAGGGAAGCCCACAGGGGGCAGTGCCATGTGGTGAGGGCATGGGCTCTGCAGCCAGACCCCCGGCTTCGAGCCCCAGCCCCGAATCCCATGCTACCAGCTGTGTGTGCTCCAGCCAGAGACCTGGCTTCTCTGTGCCTCATCTTTGAGGTGGGAGCGTTGCGAGTCTTGGGCTCCCAGGGCGGTTGTGAGATGCCCAAAGCCACCCTGGGAGCTGCCTGCGGCCACACACACCCCAAACCGACAGCCAAGGCCCCCAGATCCACGCCCAGGGTCCCTGACTTCAGGCCATTGGCAAAGGTGGGCTGACCCCGAAGACCACCCTCCTCACCATGTTTGGAAAATAGGCTTCGGCCTTGAGGGTCCCTTTGGCCTCCTCCTGGAGCTTGAAGAGCTGGGGGATGTCGATGATGTCCCGCTCGGTCAGGCCTAGCTCCCGCTTCAGCACCTCCCGGTTCCAGTCGATGCAGCTCTAGGGGGGTGGGGGGGGCGGTGGGCATGGTGGAGCCAACTGGCATGGGGGGCGGGGGGGCGATGAGAAGGTGGAGGGCCTGAGTGGGGGTGATGGGTCATGACAGGGCCGCCACGGGGAAGGGATGGGGACAGCTGTGGGGGAGGGCGGTCTGAGGGTCTGAGGGCAGCTGAGGCCTGGCCAAGGGAAGGACCAAGGACAGGGTCAGGAAGACAGGGATGGGTACCTCCTTCTCTTCCCTCCTTCCCTCCCTCTGTTCTGCTCAGTCCTGCTGCCTCTGGTTTCTGCTTGGGTGTCCCCGTCTTCATGGTCACTCTGTATCTTCCTAGCACTCGGCCTCTCTCCTGCCAGTCCCTCTGTCTCTGAGAGTGTCCCCTGTCTTGCTGTGGCTCCAGCTTTCCCGACTCCTCTTCCTCTCTTTTCCACGCATCACCACTGTGTGTTCCCACAGTGGTGACTGAAGTCTGTGTGTCCTACACACATTTACCTAAATCCCAAAGCCATTCACCAAGGCGACACGCAGCCGGTGGGAGGCTCTGCCTTATGGCTCCCAGGGAAGGGAAGGCGGTGGGGTGGGTGGCTCAGTCCCCCCGGGCTGAGGCGTCCCCTGGGCTGGGCACCCAGGCTAGTACCTCCACATATGAATTATGTTCTTTCAGTTTCTTGTCTTTCAGAAGGTCCTTTATTTTCTGGTTTTTTTCTGTCATGGAGAAAAAGGAAAAAGAATGAAGATGAATTCAGAGGTCGATGTCCCTCTTCCCAATAGGCACAGTGGGGACTCAGTTTTCCCATCTAGAACATGGGAGCAGTTATAATTTCTAACACACAGGTTCATTGTGAGCATGGAGGAGGCAAAGGCCTTTAATAAAGCATTTCATCAGTGTAAGTTCTCCTTAAAAGTGTTTCTCTCACTCCTTTAAAGTATTTCCAGAGGGGTCCCAGCTACCAAGAGGCAAATAGAGGTCTCACCATTGTCTGATGCCACGCAACATACTATAGATATAAGGTAAAAACTCTCAACCGCGGGGAGTTACCAACACTGACCCAGCTCATGTCTGCAAACTTTGGGATTTCCTTCGTGCTCCAGTGAGATGGCCTTCTTTCTTTCCCTTCCTCCCTTCCTTCCTCTTTCTCTCTCTCTCTGTCTCCCTCCCTGCTCCTCCCTCCCTCCCTCCGTCCCTTCCTTCCATTCATTCCTCATTTGAGCCAGACTGAACTTTCCTCAAGTCCTCAAACATATTTTGTTTTCTCCTGCCTCTGCACCTTTGCATTCACTGTTCCTCTGTCTGAGATCTCTCTCTTCCTCTCATCCTACTGCCTGCCCCATTGGGCAAACTCCTGCTCCTTCCTCGTGATCCTGCTTGGTCTTTGCCTCCTCTGGGAAGCCTCCCTTGGACTCTTCCCAGATACTCCTAAAGCACCTGTGCCACCATTGTTTCCTTGACTCACTTCCCCAGGACCATGAATGACCACCCCCCCCCCCCCCCCCAGTGGCAGGGGGAGCTACTCCCCCTGTTCACACAGCATCCCTGGAGCTCAGCATCGTGCCCCAGGGCACAGGAGATGCTCAGAGGAGAGCAGTGGTGCAAAGGCCCCCATCAGGCAATGGGCGACCACATGAAGGCAGATAAAGGACGCTGGATGGAAGAACAAGGCAAAGCCAACTTACTTTTGATGCCTTCAAACAGTGCAGCTTCCCCGTGGCCCTCCTTCAGCTGCTCCTCGAATAGTCTGTAACAGGACCTGGGGCTGGCCAGGAGCAGCCTGAAGCCCTGGGGGCAGAAACACTGGGCTCAGAGGTCAGCTTTGCCCCCGGGGCTCCCAGAAGTGCCCGCGCAGACCCAGGCTGCCGGTCTCCTTTGTGCCCACTCCTGGGGTTGAGGGGGAGCTGGTCAGGCTTATAAGGCCGAGCCTCCCAGACAGAGTGCAGAGCAATGCTTGGGAGCCCAGGGAGCAGGCGTGTGGCTTCCTTCAGGCAGCCCCCCAAGACTGCGCACCTTCTTGTGCGCTGGCACGAAGCTCAGGAACTCATCCACGTGGCCCACGTACAGCCAGTCGGAGTACAGCCTCACCGGGGCCTGCACCTGCTGGGCGCTGAGGAAGTCCTGCACGGCCTGGTGCATCTCGTGGTTCTCGGCGCTGCTGACACAGGATGAAGGGAGCGTTGCGGGGCGCGAGGGGCAACAGGGGGCCTCTGAGGGCATGGAGGCTTGCCAAGGGGGTCAAGGTACTCCTTCAGCTAGGGAAGGGACTCAGAAGCCTGGATAACTTTATTCTATCCTCAAACATCAGAGGAGTTTACAATTTGCCATTCCAGTTTTTTTGGGGGGAAACTGAGGCACCAAGTCAGTACAGTGAGTGCCTCCGAAAGCACCGCCCACTGACTCAGTCCAGATGCTGGGGTTGTGGGTAAACATGGGGCTAACCCATATTATCGACAGTGACATGGAGAGCCAATCTGACCTCAGTGGGTAATCCCTTGTTAGCCATGTAGCCTTGGGGACATTCCTTTACCTCTGTGGCCTTCAGTTTTCTTCCTGCTCTGGCCTCCAAGGGCCTTCCTGATCTAGCCCTTTGCTCTTTCTCATTGAGTCTCTTCCAGCCACTCTGGCCTTCTTGAACACACCTGGTTCAGTCTTGTCACAGGGCCTTTGCACATGCTCTTTGATATTCCAGGAACCCTCTACCCCAGCTCTCCCCATGGCCATGTCTTTATTGTCATCGGGCCTTACCTCACGAGCTGCCTTCTCAGCAAGGCCCTCCCTAGTCTCCCTATCAGTTCCCATTCCGCCTCTGTCCCTCTCTTTTTTGTATTCTTCGCTCTTTGAAATTATCTTATTTGTTTACCTTTGTGTCTCCCCTACTAGAATAGCAGCAAGGCCTTGTCTGTCAGGCTCACGGCTGCCTTCCTTCCTAGCACCTGCCTAGTGCCTGGCGCACAGTAGGTGCTCAATAAGTGTTCACTGATGGAGAGAGTGTAAGTGGCAGAGCTGGCATTTGACCTTGGGTCTGCCGGGCTCCTAAGCTGTATTCTTTGCTCTGTGTTTGATTCCTGTCTAAGTCCCTAAAGTTTGTCGACCTCTTGGGTTGGGAGTATGTAGGGAAAGCTTCTGTTGTAGCCTCTGCTTTTCCATGACATCCCTGGGTCTCCCCCTCCCCGCTCCTTCCCCCCTTTTTTAAGATTTTATTTATTTGACAGAGAGAGGCACAGCAAGAGAGGAACACAAGCAGGGGGAGGGGGAGAGGGAGAAACCTAGGCCTCCCGTGGAGCAGGGAACCCCAATGCGGGGCTCAATCCCAGAATCCTGGGATCATGACCTGAACCGAAGGCAGACGCCCAACGACTGAGCCTCCCAGGCACCCCTGCCCCTTCCCTTCTCACCTGGGGTAGCTGCCGCCCCCAAAGAGGATCCTGCCCAAAGGGTATTTCTTCTTCCCAACCGTGACCGGGGGGCTCACTTCCAGGTTTCCAAAGGAGTCGAAGGTAGAAGCCTCTCCTATTTCGGTTCCGCGAGTCACGTAGCCAAAATCCGGACCCTGAGATGGGAGAAGCAACGGCCAAGTGTTAGAGAACACGATCCCTGCGTGAGGACAGGGTGGGGGCCGGGTCGCAGGCAGGATCCGGTAGCGGTCAGAGCTGGCACCAAGCGGGCATCGCTATGATCTGCAGGACTCCGCAGGAGTGTTGACTCAGGTGGTAAGAAAAGGGACAAGCACTTATGGGGTGCCCCATGCATGCCTGCTGCTTTGTAAACCTTAACTCCGGCATTATAACAAATCTACGAAGTATCATTTTTGTCCTCATTCTGCAGAGAAGAACGAAGGTCAGAGTGGTGGGTGACTTCTTCGGGCCCCACAGCCAGCTGGTGGAGGGATGTGAACTGTGTCTCCAGCAAGCCCTCTAGGACTACACTGTGCTCCATCCTGACTGGGCTGGAACCGGCTTCACCGAGGGGCTGTGATGACCCTGCATGGATCTTCACAGGAAGAATGGGTGGGCAACACATCTCAGCCCCTCTGTGTGTTTCCTGTGGCTGGGGGAACACAGCTAGTGGCTTAAAACAACACAAATGGAGGGGCACCTGGGTGGCTCAACGGGTTAAAGCCGCTGCCTACGGCTCGGGTCATGATCCCAGGGTTGTGGGATCGAGCCCCGCATCGGGCTCTCTGCTCTGCGGACAGCCTGCTTCCTCCTCTCTCTCTCTGCCTCTCTGCCTACTTGTGATCTCTGTCTATCAAATAAATAAATAAAATCTTTAAAAACACACACACACACACACACACACACACACACACACACGGATTCTCTTTCAGCTCCGGAGGTCAGAAGTCTGAAAGCACTTTCACAGGGCTAACCTCAGGGTGTGGTGGGGCCGGCTCCCTCTGGAGGCTCTGAGTCTGTTTCCTTGTTCTTTTAGCTTCTAGTGGCTGGTGGGCTCTTCCCTCAACTTCATGTCCTGTGTTTCCACCATCACGTGCCTTCTCCCACTCTGTCTTCCCTCTTCCAAGCAGCACCATGATGGTACAGAGCCCGCCAGATAACTCAGGGGCTCCTCCCCATCTTGGGGTCCCTGACTTAATCACATCTGCCAAGTCCTTTTGCCGCAAGAAAGCATCAAGTCCTGGGGATTAGGGCAAGGCCGTGTTTGAGGACGCCACTCTGTTTACTGCACTAGCCCTAGCTTTCTACAAAAGGGGAATCGTTCCCAATCCCTCTTCTCCCTTTCTCTCTAACGGCGATGCCAGCCTGACTCCCATGCCCACTGTGCCCTAGAAACTTCATGACCGCAAAGCTGAGCCCAAAGGGCAGTGCCCACCAGCATTGGGGAGTCAGTTGGTCACACCCATGTCCTGTGCTTGGCCTTCCCAACACTGCACGCTCTCGGGTCCTCTCAGTCTCCTGTGTATGGGACAGGGTGTCCCCAGCCTAGTCCCTAGTCTTTGGTTCCCTACAATTCTCTTCCTCTTAGTGCTGTCACCCAGTTTCACAGAACACTGACCATGTGCTGAGAACCCCACGTGTCTCCCTCCTGTCTGCACATCCCCACTAACCCCAGAGGGCCGTCCGCTGCTTGCTTGACTTCCCACTTGGGCGTCCACCAAAAATCTCACACTTGTCCCAGATGGAACTGTTGACTCCTCTTCCCTCATCCCCCATCCCTCCCACAGTCCTCCCCACCTCAGGGAAGGATGGCTGCTGGTCACAAATGTTAAAGCCCTGCGGTCAACTGTGGCTTCCTCCTCTCTCACAGGGGTCAGGGAATCCTGTTGGCTGGGCCTTCAAAGCATGTCCAGAATGTGGCCACTTTTCATGCCCAAACCTGCACCCCCATCGCCTCTCACCGGGTTACTGTGCCTGCTCCCTCCCTGCACCGCCTCTTCATCCATTCTCAACAAGGAACCAGAGCTTCCCTTTTATAACACCATCAGGTCATAATCCTCCTGCAACAACCCCCAGTTTCCCAGAGTTTAAACAAAGGGCCTTGCAGTGGCCCACAGGACCTGCCCCCGACTCAGTCCCCTCCATCTCTCTGACAGTCTCTCCTTCCACCTTTCCCTCACTTTTCCTAGAGAATCAATACAGCTTTTATTGTATCTTTCAAACATTGCAAATAAGCCTGGAAAATCATCCAGCATCTTGCTATTTCTCTAACTGGACAACTTAGATCTTACTCATGGCCCATTGAACCTTTTTCAGAAACAGACACCGTCCCCCAATTTTCTGATATCCTTATTTTTAACTCCTGTGGCTTGCTGAATCAAATCTGCTGACTTTGATACAAGTTCAATATTGTTTCCTTCAAGAATTAGCTCATCTTTCTGGGCTCAACACCCGGCCTCATCCGAACCCTGCAGATGTATTTTTCACCCAAGAAATTTTGGATTTCAACAAGAGAACCATTCTCCTGAACAACGACGTTGATGGGGAAGTGAGCGTACCCAGACCTCGTTCCGGAAAGAAAGCCCAGGGGCCACACCCTTGACCGTGCTCTGTACACAACTTCAGATAGTACAGATAGGGCAAACGTAGCCAGTTCTGGTCCAATGCCCACCATTTGTCCACATAGAGCCTCCTCTTCTTTGCAAGTAGACTGACTTCTACACTGATGTGATCGACGTCCCTCCGCAGGGCTCCCCTGGGGCCCTTCACAATAACAGTGAGTCTCTTCCCGAGTAATGTCAACATTTTCTGGAACATCCGCGGTCCAAGGCTGAGAACAGTCTTCGTCCTTGTAGATGCAGCACAGAGACCTCACCCTTCCTCCTGCTCACTCTGCTCTGCCCCTTACGGCCTCCTGGCTCTTCACTCAACATGCGAGTCTTGCTGCTGGCTCAGGACCTTTGCACTGGCTGTTTCTTCTGTCTCGTATACTCTCCACCCAGACATCCATATAGCCAAATCCTTCACTTCTTTGGAGTTTTTGCTCCAGTGTCAGCTTCCCAAAGAGGCCCTGCCCTGCCCATCCTATTTAGAATTGCAATGTAATTCCCCCACCCCACCACTTTGGCACCTGGGAGTCCCTTGATTCTGTTTTTTTCTTCCTACAGCACTAGATTCCACTTTCCAACATGCACTATAATTTACTTATTCACCGTACTGCTCGTTTATCATCTGTCTTTCTGGGCTAGAATGTCCCCTCCGTGAGGGCGGGATCTTTGGCACTGCTCGCTGATAGATTCCAAGTCCCTGGAGCAAGGCTGGGCACAGAGAATGGGCTCCAAGGATATATGATGAATGAACGATAAGTTCATATGAGTCACTGCCTTGGCTGTTGCCACGAGAGGGGCTCTGTTCCACAGGCTGCAGGCTTGGATTTCTGAAAGTGAGTGAAGGTGTGCCCTTTGCAGAAGCGCCCCTCCCCCGCCCAGGAGTGGGAGGGGCAGGGGACCCCCCTCCACATGCTACCTGATACGGTCTCCAGCCCAGACTTAGACACCTGTCACCCTGTCCGCTCTCCTCAGGAGTCTGTTCACTGAAGCCCCAGAGTGTGCAAATTCATTCTTGAAACCTGCTGATCTCCCATTTTGACAACTGGAGAGCATACCTGGGCTCACCTCTCGCACTCACTCGCATTGAGCTGGTTTTAATAGCGTTATTGTGTTTTGACTGTTTACCTTCCCAGCTGCCTTCTATTTACAGTAAGCACCGCTGGTTTTCTGCTTATAGGTGGTGTAACATTTACCGACATGGTCTAATGGGGAGAATACCCACCGTGCATCAAGCTGTGCTAAGCGGGCCCCTGAGTGGTGAAAAGGGAGATGACAAGGCAGTGATTTATAACAAAACAGTCCCGAAGAAACCAACGAGGTGCCGCATCCCAGAATGCCAGGGACCACAGCGGGGGGTCCTTCAACGCCAGGGATGGTCTCACTATGGAGATCACTGCAGCCGAGACCTGGAGGCGGGGACACCGTCAGACATGGGAAGCAGGAAGAGCATTGTAGGCAGAGGGAACAGTGTATGCAAAGGCTATGAGGTGAGGAGCAGTTGGGCACATCTGAAGAACGGGAAGGAGGCCCGTGGGATTTGGAGCTGGGTGAGGGATGGGGAAAGTGGCCTGTAATGAGTTTGGAAAAGCCAATGGGGACACTGTCTGGTCTTGACTTTGAGCCCAGTTCTCTTCCTGAGTGATGGGAGTCAGAAAACCATGGCCATGCTTGCCTAAGAACACATCGCAGCCTCTCATCCAAGCCTGGGCGTGGGAGAGGCAGGGACCCCTGTGCTGAAGTGTCTATCTGGAAGGACTCGGGAGACGTGACTGGTGATGTCAGAGAATCTGGCCTCTGTCACACTGGGAACATGGCAGTGGGAGACAGGCCACTGAGCAGAGCAGGGCTGAAAACAGAGGGAGGGACAAGGGTCCCCACAGGCCACTGGGATTAATTATCCCAGTGGTGGTCCTGAAACAGGGGTAACCTGACTGCAGTCAGAGAGACACCATGGACCCAACAAAGTCTCTCCGACACCACCACCCAGGGCAGGAGAGTGAGCGAGACTCAGACGAGTTGCTGAGTTGAACTCAGATTTCCTTTCAAAGCCTCCTGTGTAGGCAGGGCTGCCTCCTCTTTCCTGGGGCTCAGGATGCTCCCCGGCAAGCAAACCTTGCACCCCACACTCCTTCCTCCATGCTCCCCCAGAGCCTGGAGTCAGGGGCTCTCAGCACCCGGGGTGTCTGCCTGGCAACACACACACTGGGTACAGAGCTCCACGGGGCCAGACCTGCCCCGGTTCGAAGCCAGCTTCTCCTCTCTTCGTGTGACCTTGGAAAAGCTGTTGCCCCCCTCTGAGCCTCAGTTTCTTAATCTATAAAATGGGCCTAGTGATAATATCTAGATTAAAGGTTGCTGGACAAATTGAGTCAGTGCCTGTAAAGAATTGGGCATCCTGTAGGACACAGGATGCGGCTTGATGAACGTTACTTTTCCTACCATTAGCGTTCTGTGCTGAGCTTACAGGTCCTGCCGGGCTAGTCCAGCTGATTCACCGACATGTCACCCCTCCCCCAAACACCGGCAGAGTCACACCTGGGAAATGACCACTCTGATCCCCAAACCCACCCCATATCCCCCACAAAGGCCAGACTCCCCTCCCCCAAAAGACAGAGGCTCCAGCCAGACATTGAAGAAGGTTCCAGTCCTGGCCCAACCCACACCTTGCAGCAAGAGCGTCTTCCGTGGGACAAGGAAGCCACAGCCAGACCTGATGTCCTTGGCAGGTTATTTTGAGGACAGGCCAAACTCATGGCTGGAAAGAGCTTTGGGAAAGGGAGAACCAGATCTCATCTCAGCGGCGACAAAAAGGCCACGGCCCGCCTGTGTGATTGCTGCCCCAGGAGGAAGGGCGCCTGCTACGGAGCCGGGATGCTTGGCCACAGGTGGTGAGGAGGGGGCCTCAAGCATGGGGATCTCAGCAGCTGCGGCCCCACCAGCACGTACCAGCAGGCATTTGATGGGGAACTCCTTCAGGCCCCTGTTCCTCGGAGAGTCAAAGACCACAGGCAGGGTCTTGTGTGGGGCTTGGATGTAGCCGATTTCGATCTCGTCCTGTGCAGAGTGAGGGGAAGGAGGGCTGATGGGCATGGTCGTGACACCCAGTGCAAGGAGGGGGGCATGGACCCATTCACTCTCGCTCTGTGATCAAGGGCAAATTCCTGTGCAGGAATTTACAAGGAGGGGACCGAGCTTATCATCCCGTGTGTGCACAAACGGACTCACCCCCACTCCTGGTGAGTGCTGGGGCTGAGTGCTGTAGGTGCTGGGGACCTGGATTAGTGAGCCTAAGCCCCCGTCCTCGGGGAGCTGGTCACCTAGCACCCAGTGTGAGGAGGTGATGGGTCAGGAAGCAGGGGCTCCCGATGGGGTTGAGACCGGCAGAGAAGGGGGGGCAGTGCAGACCCAGCCTCGCCTACAAGGTAGAAGTGGAGAGGGCTCTGAGGTGCACCTGGTGCAAATCCTGCCTGCATTCTGATAGACAGATTTGATGTTGGATGGGACCCCTCTCTTTGACGCCCCGGAAACAGCCACTCTTGTAGGTCAAAGACAGAGCTTCCGGCATTTTTATACTGGTCCCTCCGACTTAGCCCAGACAGGACTTTGAGAAAGGAGGAGGTGTTCTCCGTGGGTTTGGGAGAGGGATGGGAGATTTTTGGAGGGGAGACTTTCGAGCTGGGATTGTACCAGCGGGACCTGGGTGTGGGGGATGGGAACGGGGAGGACAGCAGAGAGGAAACAGCAGGAGCAGAGGCATGGAGGAGGTGGGAGCAGGGGGAATGCCACGGAAGGGCAAAGAGCCCGAGAAAGCAAGGGAGTGGCGAGAAGGCTCGGGTGCATCTGCCAGCTGCCTGCAGCCACTGCCCCGTTCCGGGTGCTGGGGTGCTGAGCTGAGTGAGACTCAGCTCCTCGGGGAGCTCATGGCCTGATGGGGAGCCTGGCACAGAACAGGGAGACAGTGTGGCCACCAGGCTGGCCAAAGGTGAGGGACAGCCAGGTTGGGGTGGGGAGGGGTGGGGCTGGAGGCAGGCTGAGAGGGAGGAGATGGAAAGTGCTGGAGCAGGGGTGTGGCCTGGTGTGGTGGCTGAGCCTAGGAAGGCTGGCTGGGAGGGAGGGCCCCTGGAGGGATGGGTTGAGCTCCAACCCTCTGAGCTTTGCATCATTTCCGGAGGGCATCTGAGAGTTTTCAGGCAGGAAGGTGTCCTGCATCTTGGTGATCCTGCC
This sequence comes from Taxidea taxus jeffersonii, assembly GCA_003697995.1. Classification (NCBI taxonomy): domain Eukaryota; kingdom Metazoa; phylum Chordata; class Mammalia; order Carnivora; family Mustelidae; genus Taxidea; species Taxidea taxus. Next base: position 3,274 of record ML093370.1, on the reverse strand, counting down.
AGACAGGCTGTGGCTGGCCGTAAAGGTTGCTTTACTCACCAGCCTGAGCCCCCACGTGCCCGGACCCTCAGAAGCGCCTTACTTCCTGCCCATCTGAGGAAGGGTGGCCCGCAACCCTCCAGGCCCAGCCCCAGGAGCCTGGGCTCCCCGTGTCCCCAGACCTTCAGGAAGATCCACCCTGTGTGTCTCAGCCCCCTGCCCCACGGGGCACAGACCTGCATCCACCGGTCGTCGTTGCTCTGCTCCTTGGAGGGGACAGTGACCTTGCACTTGGCTTCCTTGGCTAGAGCTATCACTGACTTCAGGAAGTTCTCATTTTCAAACACCCTAGAAAGGGCAAGAAAGAAGCTTCTCAGTGCTCTGGATTCAGCGGACAGTGGCCTTGGCCAGGCTCTGAGGGGGTAAGCTGGACCCCTGCAGGGTCCCTAGGGGTGGAGCAGGAGCTCAGGCCTGGACGGATGGGGGGAGGGGCACAGTGGTCGCTCTGGAGATGCTCGTGGCCTGGATGGCAATACCGGCTCATCCTTTCTCTCTGCTCTCAGCAAACATCTCACTGAACTCTTACAGCAATCCCTGAGGGGACCAGCAGGTTCCCCTTCCATCTGGGAGAAGCCACAATGAGGAGGTCAACACTCAAGGTCATGCCACATGGGGAGACAGCACCAGGCTTTGAACCCAGGCCTTGCTGGCTTCCAGCCTGCGTCCTGACTTCCTGGCAACCACCAGCTCACCCCTCACCCCTTCTGCCTGGAAGCAGCTGCAAGAGAAGAGCGGAGGGTCCCTCTGAGACCCCAGCGTACTCAACAGATGTTCTCAGATGGCGAGATGGACGCCAAGGCTCCCCAGGGCAGCTTGTTGAAGGGCAGCTGGGCCTCATCCCCAGACCCCAGACCCCACAGTTCTGGGTTTGGCAGGGAACATGCATTTGAAATGGTTTCTGGTGCGGAGGTCCACAGGCTGCCCACTGAGCCCGGGGAAGGCTGGCTCAGAGACTGAGGGCTTTCATCTGCCAGGTCTAGAAAACTCTCTGGGCCTTTGGGAGAGAAAGCTGCCCCCCCCCCCACCTGCATTAGGGTAGGAGAGCAAGGACAAAACAGCAGCAACAGGCACTTCCCTGCCTTTTTATTCCAAACTGGCCAACAGCCTTCGGCATGTTGCTGTAGGAGTTATATTCCCCCATTTAAATAGCAGATATATCGGGGGTGGGGGCTGTGGCCAGAAGCCAGGGCTCCTCCTGGTGCATCTGAGCCCCCGGTCCCTCACCTGCACACGTACACCTCCTCTGGGGGCTGAGTGTTCGGGGTCATGATCCAGGGGGCCACACGGAAGACCACGCTGTCTTGGAAAAGCAGGGCAGCGGGAAGATCCTGGAGGCATGGGTGAGGCCAGGGCTGTCACCACGGCCAGGACTACATACCACTTCCCGGCAAGGCTCTGTATCCCCACCCATGAGCTGGGCCAAGGCCCAGGAGCTCGGGTCTCCCCTTGGGCTGCCATCTTGGCCTACCGGGTTGGATGTGTCCAGCAGAGAGATGGTGAGGGAAATGAGCCCCGGGAAGTTGACATCTGGGAAAGCGAGGCCCTCCACGTAGAAGTCCACGCTGTGCTGACCGCCCGGGAGCTCCAGGGGGTGACTGGGCTGCTGGGGCCCCAAGACCACCCTGTACCTGGAGATGTGTTTGCCGCCTGGTGGAGAAAGGAGGCTCAGGTCTTCATTTCCCTGGTGCCATGATGCCTTCCTAAGGCCACCACACTCAGGATGACATGTCACAGCTAAATGGGCTCACCTTAGGACAAAGAAACTAAGGCATCAGGTGGGACATTGCCCCCTGGCTGGGGGACCAGAGGTGGAGTGATGAAGGAGGGGGGTCTGAGCCATTCCCAACCATATACACACCAGTCCAAACCACGTTACAGTTCATTCATTCATTCATCATCATTCATCATTCATTCATTCATTCCTGAGCACTTGCTCTCAGCTGACACCTGGGGAGACCAGGGAGGTAGTCCTTGTCCTAGTCCCCAAGGAGTACACAGCCTCCTGGGTAAGGAAAGAGCACCAGAGACAGTCAAAATCACAGATGGTAATGAGTGCTGTGATGGAGAGAACCCTGAAGGGTCACGGAAGGCTTCCTGGAGGAGGGGATGCCTCAGCGGAGGCAAAGAGTTGGTTTGCCACTAAATCAATGTCAGTCTAATCGCGTTGATCTGGGATGGTAGTAAGTCAGATCAAGTCGTGTCTCTACACAAAGCCCTCCCCACATGGCTCAGACTAGAAGGCAGAGTCACCTCATGCCTACCCGAGCTGGCCCCACCCCTTTCTTCTCCATCCTCATCAACCACCTGAATGCCTCGTCCTGCACTCCAGCCACACCGGCCTCCCTGCGTGCCTTCCTCAACCCCACAGGAATGATTGCACCTCAGGGCCTTTGCACTTGAGGTTCCCTCTGCCTGGAATGCCCTTCCCCTGGGTGTCTGCATGACTATTCCCACACCTCCTTCTGCTCAAATGACACCTTAGGGGGGAAAGCTTTCCCCAGCCCCTCTCCTCCCACCCCTCATCCACACCCCCTTCCCTGCTGCATTCTTCTGCGCAGCATTTAACCCCATCAGACACACTAGATGCTTTACGTAGTTATTTTGTACACGGTCTCTCTCGATCCAGCAAGAGGAAAGTGACACGTGGAAAGGAGCTTTGTCCTGTTCTTTGCTCTATGCCCTGAGCCTCGAACAAGCCCAACACTCAGCAGCGGGGGCTCGTGAGTTGCTGAGAAGTTCATACTGTCTTTGATGAGCAGGATGCTGGAGAGCACACTATTACCTAACACCGCGGTCACAAGAGTCCTGTGTGTGTGTGTGTGTGTGTGGCCGAGAGGAAGAGATAGAGGCCGGTACAGCAGCCCTGGGGAGGGAGCTCCTCAGTGCTCACCAGCACCAGGCACCAGCTTCTTGTTTCTTTGCATTTCTGCCTGCCCTTTCTAGAACGAGAGGCAGGGATGTCCATCTTGCTCACTGCTGTATCTCTGGTTCTTAGAACGTACTACTGAACAGGGGCTCAGGAATTATTTGCTGAAGGGGGGTGCGAAGGGGCTGTGCTGGGGTGGGAAGGGGACCCCGAGGTGAGGGCCGAGGATGACTCACGGCTGGCTTGAAACACCCTGACTTTGTCCATCTCCGACTTGGACACGTGGAGGAGCAGCCGGTGCTTGGTGAAGAAATCCCTGGGGGTGTTGGTGTTCAGGGTCACTGAGGACATGTCCTGTAGGTCTGGAGC
>ML093369.1:141336-170486 GCA_003697995.1 Taxidea taxus jeffersonii | reverse complement strand
CAGGAGGATTAAAACGACAAAAAGAGGGACATTATTTCTATCAGTTTCTTCATGATAAGGTTATCTCATGCCTAAGGCAGAATAAAGTGATCTGAACCTTCCTTTCGAATAAAACCACCAGCCCTGCCTCAGAGCTTGGAGTTCTAATCCTTGGCTAAACAAGCCGAGAGGTATGCATTGCCATCTGCCTCCAGTCATCCTTCTTCCCATTTGGCCTTACAAATTGTACTTTTTCAAAGTTCAAGTTTTTTAATCCCTCTGTCAAGGCTTCACTAATTAAAGCCCAAACAACCTTAAAAGCAAATGAGCATTTGGGGCCACTGGGCACCCTTCCATGGCTCCGGATCCATTGTTTTGGTTTCTTAATACTCAAAAAGACGTCTTTGTTTAATTCTGAGCTTCCACAAGTGCCTTTTTCTCACTTTGAGTCTTTTCCCTCCCTTCTGCCTTCCGCGGAGCTCACCGCAATCAGTCCAATAAAACTCCACCTAAAAGCGGCCCGTCTATTTTGAGGTCACATGATGGGCTTCTCCGTAAATACTCCCTACACACTTGTGGTTGCTTCATGTGTGTAATTTCCAAGACAGAAAAGACGATGTAAAGGGTATACTAAGTGCAAAGCGCAGTGTATTCCTAAAAAGAGAAAATGGGATTTCTCTTGAGGTCCTTCCTGCAAGGGGATATTTCAAGAAAATCCTAGTTCTCAGGTAAGCTTCTTTCCTCCTCCGGGTTCCCCTGTCATATCTGGGAAACAAAAGTAGAAGCACTACAGAAAGAAGGAGGCTTTTTCTACAGTTGGAAAGTTGATAGTGGGTCCTCAGTAAAATAAAAGCTTTGAACTTGCTTTGTGAATTATTAGGAAAAAAAGAAAAAGGAAGAGGAGGAAGATAGGAAGAAGAAAAAGAAGGAGAAGAAGAAGGAGAAGGAGAAGGAGGAGGAAGAGAAGGAGGAGGAGAAAGGGAAGGGAAAGGAAAAGAAAATAAAGAAAGAGCATGTTAGTGACAAGTCAAACATCCTAAGATTGCCTGATCTCTTTAAGGGTTAAATGCATTGCATTTTGATCATGCCTGTCTCATTTTCCTCTGTGACAAGACTTAAACTTTTTTTTTTTCCTTTGATGGATAGCATTTTCATTCAAAGATTTTTCCATCGTTGTAAGTTAAATCGTTTCTTAAAAGTAATTGCAATGCCCCGTTCTTAGTAAATCAATAAGAAGAAAAAGTGTCCATCATGTGGATCTTTGTCTCCTTAAGAACACAAGTAGCATGTGTTATACAAATTAACAAAGTTCAAAACAATGTAATAGGTTTGTCTCTCTTTTCCCCCAGGATCAGATAAAAATCAAAGTCTCCCTCATGAATGTTCTACCATTTTCTCTTTTTAGATCTGGGTATTAGTCAGCCATCGATAGGCTTTGCATAACAAAATGGTCTCTTCCCCTCCCCATTCAGAAAATCCTCAAAACTATGTTTACTCTGATGCCTAGGAGGCTTCCGTGGGGTTACTCTCTCCTCCCCACACTTGGGGAAGCAGCCATGACCACTGGGACATATTGTCTGGACATATTAAACATGTATCAGCCCAGGGCCAGTGGTGGAGGATAAGGTGAACTTCCAAATGATGATTTTAGTCACTTCAGGCCTTATAAACAGTGTCACCACCCAAAGATCAACATAAACTGTGCCACTTTGTTTTAATGTTTAAATTAAAATAGTTCAAGACCACCCCCAGGTCAGTGGAAAACCGACAACTAGCCACCCCCTTACTGAGCCTCCCCAAGTCCCTGCAGATTCCCAGGGGGTCTACCCATCTCTTTTCGTCTTTTGCTACTTCCTTCCTCTGAATCTTCATTTTTACAGGTATCTCCTTTTCTGCAATTGGATTTGTCTTTCAAAATAGCATAGAAGTTAACAGCCCAGTTAGGACCACTTGTAGCTGGATGACTCAGCAATCTGCTTATTCACTCTGCCTCAGTTTCCCCTTTTGTAAAAACAGGCTAATAGAACACCTCTCCTGAGGTGGTGGTCTGTATTAAACGAGGAGAAGCACTTTTGGAAGAGGATTGGCACAGAGGAAGAGCTCTGTAAGTGTGAGTCGTCGTCACTCTCCCTGCTCCTCACCTACCTAAAGGGAGGCAGTTCCTTTCCCTCTGGTTCTCCAAAGCAGCGTCCGCAAGTACAAGGTGTTCAACTCCTCTCGATAGTCATGGAGGTGAGTGATTACAATTCCCCACCAGTCTTGCCAGGAGCAAGTTCACTGACCATCTCCTCCATGCTCCCGTCTCTAGCTGAGGGAGGGGAGGTGGGGGTGGCTTGACCTGCTCTTCTTCTGTGCCCCCCTCCCCCACCCCCAACATTCCTTCTTTCTGGCCCCCTCATTTTCTCATATTCTCGGCTCAGGTTCCTCCCCCAGACCCTCCAGAGCCCCCATCACTTTGTAGAATGCTTCCGCATACTCTTGCCTACAGACATCTTTCAAGCCACCCCTTAGGAGCTTCAGCATTTTAACCCTAAGAGGAATTTTCCGATATTTTCCTAAATAAAGAGCCTCTCAAGAGAGGAAGTATGACCCTCCCCGGGCAGCAGAAGCAGCTGTCAGCAGTTAGAATTTTTAAAGGCCATTTTTTTTCCTCTTCATTACACTAATAGTAAAAGTAATGATGGGTGAAGACAGTCAAAGGTATAAACTTCAAGTTATAAGACAGATAAGTTCCGAGGATGTGAGGTACGGCATGGTGACTAGAGTTATTAATACTGTATTGTCTATTTGAAAGCTGTTAATGGAGTGGATCTGAAAAGTTCTCCTTACAAGGAAAAACACTGTAACTATGTGAGCTGATGAATGTTAACTCACCTGACCGTGATAATCATTTCACTGTATATGCATTTATCCAATCACTAGGTTGTACAGCTAAAACTAAACAATATTGTGCCCCAGTTAGATTTCAGCAAAACTGGGAGGAATAGTTAATGCCTAGAATGTGTTTTGCAAACATCCTAACCGCTTCACATCTATTGTTTTCACGGTCCCGTGAAGTATTACTTAAACTCTCTGTGTCTCGGTCTCCTCATCTGAAAAACAGAGAAAATAGTAGTGACCCTTCCACAGGATCATCGTGAGAATTAAATGATGGAATATAAGCCACAGGCACTGCAACAGGACCCAGAACTTAGTAAGTGCTCAGTTTACTTAATCACTACCCTTACTATCTCCCTTTGACAAAGAATGGAGTGGACACTGGGGGCTGTGGGGTCCCCTGCTCGTGGTTATAGAGGGAAAAGGGGGGCAGGCCAAGATTTTATTCCAGGCTGCCTTCTTCAGAGCTCATCTTCTGCTTTTCTTGAATCAAGGGCTAGACCCAATAAAGGGACTAAACCCACAGGTGTAGATTCTGAGTTGAGGGATCTGAATGGAGGATTCAGCTAGTTAAATTTACATAAAACTCTAGAGAGAGGACTTCTCTTAAAAAAAAAAAATGAAGTGGTTAGCCCATATTTGGGGATGAAAACTTCAAGCAAGAGATAATTACGCTTTTCTGGAATAAGGATTCTCCTCTTCTTTGCCACACTTGGCTTTGTTTTAGTTTGCTTTGTTTTGTTTTTACCAGCATGCACCCTGTGACATTTCTTTTGTGCCTCGTGCCCTGACCATGGCTGACCTAGGTGTATATTCTACACTTACCTGAGTGAAATTGAGAAATTAATATATCATCCCTTTCCACATTTCAGCAGAAACTTCCAGAGACCCTGTTGGACCGACTCTGTGGTGCCACAGTAACAAAATGCACAAAACTCCTTCCACATCGGAGTCTTTAACAGCTTCTTCAGATTTGCCTCTTTCCTTGCCCTGGCCACCATCACGTAAACGGAATTGAAGGGCCCTCCACAATTGCTCAAGTCATTTACTCTGAAAGCTCTATGGAGGTTCTGAAACTTCTCTAAACATGCCCATGACACAGGTTTGGACACAGCTAAGGAGTCTGTGGTCATACGCATGACAGGTCTGCTTAAGACATTTTCCAGAGTACATTTCCTTGACTCATTCAGCAGGATGCTAACCAGCCTCCCTACCACCAATTCCCACAGCTTCAATTCATCCTGGATTCAACCGACAGAATAATCTGGCTTGAACATCGATCTTATTACAACCGTCACCTGCCCAAGACCCGACAGAACCTCCCTATTGCTGCCTAAATATCCCTTCTTTCAGCCTAGTGTTCAAGGCCCTGGTCAATCATGCTGTGTCTCATGGAAATCTCCAGCCTTCTCTCAAATTTCTGAGTGACACAACCCCTCTGCTCCAGATAAATCAGGCTATGAGCTGTCTGTATTTTTGGGCTTCCATGTGCATTTCACCTGCCAGAAGCCATCCCTGAATTTCCCCTCAATCCAATCATACCTTCTTTTCTGTGTCCCACTGATCATGTACATATTTAATGAGGATTCTGTTCCTGAAATTAGCTCAATGTTCATGCTTTCTCCATAAATGCAGATCCACCCTTTATGTAATTTTCATGCTTTTTTGTAGACAGAGAAATTCTTTACTGATATGCAGCACTCTCCTCTCTCATACTCATAACAGATATTACTGCTCAATCATGGCACATTTTCCCACTGAACTATTCACAGTTTCTGTATCTTTTTCCATACTAAGCTCTAGGTAACCACCACATGTCAGTTGGAGTTGGATATAACATTCCATCCTTGTTCTAGATTAGGGCATCATCGCAGTTCTAGATGGTGGAAATGGGAAAGCTCAGTGGGAGGATGGGGCAAAGAAGAGGGTATTATTATTATTATTATTATGCCCTGCATTTTGTCCCTGAAGTTCAAGGTTCTCTATGTGAGATGAATAGGTCTTGGTCAAGAGAATCTCTGTCCTCAAGATTTATGACTATTCTCCATCAATTTATCTCAAAGACTTCACAGACTCTCCTCACAGAAACCAAATGGCTACAACAGGTTCAGTCCTCTCTAGACTTTGTTAGCTTAAAGCTCAATGATGGAGAGCAATATTTTTCCCCCAGACAACAGAGAAAAGTTCTCTGCATCTCATTGCCTCTGATTGTCACATGATCATCTGTGATCTAATTCCTTTTGGTGAAGTGGGAGAGAAGAGGGGGAGACATTAAATGCTATGATTGGTCAGGACTGAGTCTCATGCTCCACTTTTAAAACTGGCATAATCGTGCAAAGAAAAGTCGAGTGCTAGAAGACTTGAAGAGTGCTTGGTATTAATTATCTAGAAAAGTATATAGTCATGTCTACCACATAGGGGACATCAATCTAGGTTCTGGGGATACAATGAACAAAATGAGTCTACATCATCTTGGAGCTTATTCTCTAGGTGGAAAGTGCAGAAAATAAACAAATAAACATGTATATAGTGAGCCAGCTAATAATAACTGCCACATAAAAATAATAAAGCAGGATAAGCAATATAGTAAGGGTTATGAGGCAAAGGGAAGGGGATGTATGACCAACACAATTTTTTGTCGAGTGGCTGGAGGAGGCCCCTCTATTAAGGTGACACCTGAAAATGAACTAAACCTGCTGAGTGAGCAAACTAGACAGAGACACCCGGGGGAAGAACATTCCACACAAAGGGAACAGCAAAGGCAAATGTCCTGAGGTGGCAGAATCGTTGGAGGTTTGAGGATCAGCCAGGAGGCCAATGTGGCTGGAGCAGAGTGAGCAAGGAGGAAAGAGGTTGTGATGAGGTCAGAAGTTAAGTGGTAGGAAATAAGATAGGGAACAGATATTGGAAGGTCTTTAAGGCCATTGTGAAGTCTTGGCTTTTACTATGAGTGAGATGGGAAAGACGGTTGAGCAGATGGTGATGCAACCTAACCTTTATCCTAACAGAATCATTTTCATTTCTCTGTGCTGCCAGGGTAGGGGTGTAAGGGACAGAGTAGAGTAGGGTGACCAGCTCGGAGCCTATTATAATTTTTAGGCAGAAGATGGTGGTGGCTTGTACCAGGGTGGTGGGGACACCAATGGCAAGAAGTAGTTACACATAGGAAATGTTTTGAAGGTAAGAGAGATGAGATGTGCTGATGGGTGGGGTGTGGGGCTGTGGGACGAAGAGGCAGGGACAACTCCAAAGTTCTGGGTTTGAACAAAGGAAAGGATGACATTGTCATAGGGGAGATCAAGGAAAGGGCAGGACTCAAGGTAGAGTGGATTTGAATATTTTCAGTGCTGAGAAGAGATAGCAAGTCAATTACTGATATATGGTCTTGTGTTCAAGAAAGAGGTGTGGGTTGAAGATTTGAGCTTGGGAATTGTCCATCGAGATGGAATTTCAGGTCATGAGAAGAAATATAGAAACCACGGTGTTTATATAGATAGATAAGTGATGTTGCTCCAGGTCTAAGCCTGGGATCCCTCCATGGCAGGAACTGAGGCAAAAGTCTCTATTCACAGTGTTTCTTAGTGCTAACAGCTCCCTTCCCAGGACTACACAATTTGAATAATGTTTTTTTCCATTGTTTCCCTTCATGGTGTGACTTTTTGCTCAACTCCAATTTTCCTATTTGAATAAGATCTTTCTATTTCACCCTAAACTTTGTGAATGTTTTCCATGCTTAGCCCCCTAAATATTGACACACCAGGAAGGTCGGCCTAAATTGAGCAGCCAAAGAAAATGCTGAGATAGCCAAGAATGGAGCTCAGGTTGATCTTGGAAGGCAGGACAACCAGGCCTTGGCTCTCAGGGTCAAGCAGACCAGAAGAGGAGCAGAGAATGCCATTGGCGTAGAGTGGGTAACACCATATCCCAGGCCTACCACTGCACGGGCGCTTGGATGGGGCATGAGAAAGTCAGTTGGGTCAGGGCTTCTATACTGGTGCGTCCAGGAATCTGGGTTAGCATCCTGGTGAAGGGTGCCCAAGAGAATAAAGGGGTTCCTCCAGCCCCATTGGCTGGCCTGATTAATCTGGCGCCTAATCAGGCCCTTTGAAGGGGAAGTGGGGGCTGGATAAAAGAGCAGCACACCTGTTTTCACTTGACTCCAATCCCGAAATAATTCTGTGGCTCCTACAAGATTTGAAACAAATTAAATTTGAAAGGGCAGAGAGGGCAGCTTTAAATGGTTGGCTCTGTCAAGAAATGTGGGGTTTTGCTCCAGGAAATGGCTTAACCGAGAGATTGAGTCCCCTGGCTTGTGGTGGCTGAGCTGGCTGTTCGTGCATGACCGTGACTTGGGGATCGTGTGGTGGGGGCCTTGCCTTGTTATCTCTGGCATCAAGCTTTTGCTTTCTGGACTTTGATAATGTCAGGCAAAGGTTATAGCAGTATCAACATGGAAGATAGTTGTCAAGAGGGGAAGGCGTGCAACACTGTTTAGGGAACCTGGGTTTTAAGTAAAGACACATTCATACAGGGAAGCAGTGACAGACACGATTCTGTCCAGCCTACCACAGGCAAGATGGCTGCTCAACAGCAGCCCTAGAATAACTGGTTTATCCTTTCTTTTAACAAACGAAGTGACTGGCTCCTGACAATGTTCCTGTTCTAGGCAAGGCTAGAATATCTGAAGTATAGGCTCCAGGCTGGAGCTCTAGCTACACGTATCTTTCAAGGAGTCCCCAAGATAAATTATGGAAAGTATTGTTAGGACAGTCCCAGACCTCCTCCTGCCTGAACAAGAACCTCTACCTTATTCGGGATGTTGGAAACGGAAGGGCGGAGTGGAACAGGAGAAAAGTCTTCCCTCTGAACCTAAGGCCCAGGAGCTGCAATGATGAGAAAGAGAAGACCCTCCCTGCTAGGCTCTGGTTGGGAACAGATTCCCTCCTTCTTCCACTGCTCACCCTTCACCCGCAAATTCTTATTGAGCATCCCCCAGGGGCCAAGCCATGGTTTGCTAAGATGGAAACTGGTAAGTGGGCCCCTCATACTTATAGGTCGGTCACTTTAATCTCTGTTATAGACCCAGCCAGATGTGACCAGTGTGGCCACCTGCATCCTTGATCTGCTGCCAAGTAAGGTTTTTGACAGAGAAGTTGAGAGATACGAGGTCACTGCCATTTATGGTCTCCAACATTAATACATCCTTGGCAGCAGGCAGAATTTTCCTGCCTGGCACCTAGGGCAGCTGATTAAACAACCCCGCCAGCCCGGGGTCTGATCCTGGCTGCCGTTAAGGCCTGCCTTCATCCCCCCCCACAGAAAGAGAAGCTAGAAGACTTCATTGCAAGACCCCTGGGACCTTTGCATCGGGCTCCTTGCAGAGCAAAACATTTCAATCAGGCCATAGCACAGAACCCCATCTAATCAGGGTTTGTCGAGACCTTCTGTTTGATAACGGGTACATTCTGTTTCTGTGTCAATTTTCCTTCTTAAGGATGCTCCTGTGGCCTTGATAGCACACCTCGCACGTACACAGTTGTGTCTTTCATGCTCCCAAGATTCCTGGACATGGGTCTGCCAAGCTATCATTAATACGTAACTCAATGCAGCTTCGGGGAAAGTCACAGAAACAAAGGGGCCAAGCTTTCTTTTCTTGTGAACTCAGGAAACCCACCGTACACATGTGGCAAATGGAGTTAGTTCCCCACAGAAAAAAGACCCATGGAAAAAAGCATAGTCACTATGTCAGTATTTCAAAATTCAAACTGTTTACTGTCTTCTGAAACACTCCAGGATCCTCCTTACACCTTGCTCTGTCCTAATCGGTCACCATATCAGTGACAAATTTTTGGTAGCAAATAGTACGGGCCAATTCTGGAAAACTAAAGCAGAGAGGCTTGGAGGCAGAGACTAGGTTTAGAAAGAGGACAGGAACTGGCACAGGAACTAGTTAGCCAGCTATGCTAACCATGACTTCTAGAATTAATATCCGCCACCTGTTCTCTCATCCCTACATTTTTATACAAGGAGAGAGAGGCTGTTGGGCCCAGCTCGAGGCATGTCACCACTCCTTGGGTGGTGGGGGTACATACAATGTGAGAGGTAATTCTTCAGAGGATCCCCCTAGATCCCTCTTTACTGACTGCCAGACAGCCAAAAAAGTCTACATCTAAGCTATAGCCGGCAACCCTGCTCAAACTAGTTCCTTCTGGCCAGACCCAATGCCTCTGTTATGACGAGGTCTACCTCAATAGGGTTACTATAAGGAGTAGAAGAAATAGCATAAGGAATTTCTTAGCCTAATGTCTAGCATTTAGCTAAAAGATATTATTAACTGCATTTGAACTTGAAGAGACTTTCTAAGTGATTTCTACTCCCTGTCTCCCGTCAGCCCCCATCTATCCTCCATATCACAGTCAAAATGAACTTCTGAAGTGCAGATCTAATCATGTCATGCCCCGTCTCAAAAACCGCTGATGGCTCCCACTGCCTACAGAGTCTCAAATTGTTAGCCCGAATAAGGCTGCATATTCACTCATTTATAGTTAGTATCCAATGTTTAGTAACCAGTGCTCTGGGAGAAGAGGGGCAGGAAATGTATGTATACATATGCATGCATTAGTTTATTATCAATTTTACTGATATGACAGTATATATATGATTGATATATATATAGGTACATATATATACGTATATGTATATATATATATGCAGATAAGTAGAAAACTCTTTACAAATAATAATAATAGGGGACTACTTAAAGGTGTGAATACCAGAAGGCCAGGACCCTGTGGGGCCATCTTAGGAGTCTGGAGACCACAGCCTTCAATGAATCAAAACTCCCTCTGGTGTTCTTGTATTTAGACCACTGGAGAAGAAGGTGAGAACTTCCAAGTTGCTTCAGCTTTGGCCTTTGGAAGTTTAAGTTACTGGTAGAAATGATGCCTAGACCCCTTGGTGGTTTAACATAAAAAATTAGCCACTTGGAGTTCAGATATCAAAAAGCAATTTTGGGAAGATAAAGCCAAAACGTTCTCCTTGGCCTCTAAAAACACACACAGTGCTACAATTCCTTTGCTGCCTGTTGAATTTTCACAACAGAAACCTTCTTCCTGAGCTGAGGTAAAATAGGGCTTTTCTGCATAATCCCATAGTTTTCCTAATCTAAGACCTGTACTTGCTTAAAGGCAAGTCCATATTCCACAAAAGTATGTACAACCTAGGCAGCCCAGCCTTCTCCTGGAATAGTTGGCAGATCTGGCACCCTTTTCTTCTTATGGGTATTTCCACCTGGTGAGGACTGGTGCCAACAACTTAGCTCCCAGGAGTGGCAACACTTGGGCACTGTGCAGGGGCTCATTAAATTGGAAAAGGCTGAGGTTGGAATCCTTTATCATTTCCCTGGCCTTTCTTTACTCCTCAGACTGTCTATCTTCTGGTTTCCCTTAATTCTGCACATAGCCAGGGACAACGTAAGACTTAGAACAGGCAGAAACAGGGCAGCAGCGTAGGCTCTGGAAAATGTGCCCCCCCGACCCCCGCCGCAAGCTGTCCCTCAAGAACTGAGAACTGGGAGTGTCCGGGTCTGAGGGCAGAAGACGGGTAACCCAGCGCAAGCAAGAGGGTGAATTTGCCCTTTGCCTGCCTCTTTGTTCTGTTCTGGCCCTCAGTGGGGAGGATGGTGCCCATCCACAACTTTACTCACTCTACTAATTCAAATGTAAATTTCTTCCAGAAACCTTCACAGACACACCCGGAAGTGATGTTTTACTAGCTATCTGGACAGCCCTTAACCCAGGCAAATTCACACATTGAATTAACCGTCACAGACACTATTGAACTAGTCCAGGGAAGGTCTTGGCCGTGGAAATCTGGCTGGGTTCGGAATCTTAAATCTGCCTCCGCAGCCGAACCTGGAATCCCTTCATAACCTCTCCTTTATGTGGCTGCCCAGGCCTGCTTGCAGACTGCAGGTGACGAGGGACTCAGTACCTCCTGTCAGCTTGCTCTACCTTTGAATTTTACTTCTATTAAGATAATTATGGCTCAGGGCAGCTTCCATCTGTTGTTTTTCTCACTGCTTGAGTTGAGGAACACATGTAAATCCTCTTTCAATGGCAGCCTTTGCGTGTTTCCCTGTTTTCTCAGCATATGTCGGGCTCTGTGCTGTGAAGTAGAGTTGCAGAATGAATAAGCCCTTACCCTCAAAGAAAGTGCTGCCTCTAGTGGGTGTAAGACATCGTTACTATATACCTATGAGGACACCGATGAAGGGGTAATGAATTCACCCTGATTTCAGTGGGGTTTGGAAGGCAGGAGAAAGCAAAGGGAGATCACATTTTCTTGCTACTACGTAAATGAGCTGAGTTTAGATTTATGAACAGAAAGGAGAGAATGGAAACCTGGTGAAGAGAGGAAAGTGGCACAGGCAGAGGGAACAGCATGAGCATGCGCAGGGAGGCGTGGAAATTGGTCAGCCGGCCCATCTCCACTCTTTCCAATGAGCATGCGCAGGGAGGCGTGGAAACTGGTCGGCCGACCCATCTCCGCTCCTTAGAGACGCTCAGTCTATGACCTGACTTAGAGCAGAGCCGCTAAGTGTGTCCTCTGGAGTCAGGCTGCTTAGGTTCACAGCCTCACTGTTCCACATACTAACTGTTCAGTCTTAGGGAGGCTGTATAAGCCTTCTCTGACTTAGTTTGCTCACCTATAAAATGAGGATAGTAAAAGTATCTATTTCACAAGATTGTTGTAAAAATTAAACAAGTTAATCCATGTACAGAATTGAGAACAGAGCCCGGCACCATGCCTGCTCTATAAATGCTGTCCTCAAGTCTGTCAGGCTTTGAACGTGCAACAGTTATGAATGCCAGGTTATAGATGCTACAGGAATTTAAGAAACAGGTGCATCTGGAGGTGGGGCTGTTGGATGCAGAAGGTGAGAGAAGGAGAAGAAGAAAATTCACCCCGGTGAACATTCCCACCCCAAAGATCTTGATTTGGGTGCAAGCTGGTGGTGGGCTTAGAGGTCAGCTCAACATAGAATACCAGGTCCAACAGTCATGATTTCCCAAGAGGCTTTTCCAAAGGTGCATTAGGACAGGCCCAAGAGCAAGTTGTTCCTATCATGGCAGTTGGAGTTCCTGGCACAGGGACTGTGGATTCCAGGAGAAGCCACAGAGAACTGGAGCCTCTAAGGTTGGCATGTCTTTGAAGTTAAACCCTCTGGGCATCTGTGCACTTAGGCGGAGGCCAGAGGCCACTGGGCTGAGCAAGGTCAATGTTATCCCAAGCATGGGAACAGCATGCTCTTCTGACCCAGGGGCCAGCCTAAAGCTGTGGTTTTGATCACTTAGGCATGAACCTCAGGAGTCAAGCAAGGCCAAAATGATTTTCATTGTGATATGGAAGAGTGAGCACTGAAATTGGAGCCAGAAGACCCTGGCAAGTGTGATTAGAGCTAGTCCTTTAAACTCAGAGTCTGTGCCTCCCTACTCATCTGTAAAATAGACGTAACGATTAACCCAGCCCTACCCCTAACACTGTCCATCCCAGAGAGTGACTGTGGGGATCAAATAAAATAATGGGAATGAAGTCCTAGTGAAAAAAAAAAAAGGGAGAGACCTTACAGTTCTTGAATGTGCTCTCCAGCTCCCCACCTTTGCCTGAAATACCCCTCTACCATGTTATCACCTGTTAACCCCTATTCACTTCCTTGTTCTTTCATCCTTTCTTCCTTCTTTCCTTTCTCCCCTCTTTTCCTTCAGTCTTTAGAATCTCAGCTTACTTGTTGGATACTCAGAGAAGACTTCCCTGTCCCTAAGGTTGAGTTGAGGGCCCTTTCTTGGTTCTTCCACATAAAGCACCCTGTAGTTTCATTAGCATAATACTTTTTTTAAAAAAACATTTTATTTATTTGACAGACAGAGATCACAAGCAGGCAGAGAGACAAACAGAGAGAGGAGCGGGGGAAGCAGGCTCCCTGCTAAGCAGAGAGCCCGCCCGATGCGATGCGGGACTCAATCCCAGGACCCTGGGATCATGACCTGAGCTGAAGGCAGAGGCTTAACCCACTGAGCCACCCAGGCACCCTAGCATAATACTTTTTATGCTCTATTGGAGCAATATGCTCTATTTTAACCGACTGTCATAATGGCAAGATTATATTAGCTCAAGGGTGAAGTTATTTCATAATCTCTATAGTAATCCCAACTCTAGAACAGTATGGGATGCATATTTGAATGAATGAATGATGAGTTGTTATGCAGATGTAAGTGATATTTAGAGTGTGACTTCCTTGTTCCAGATTCTGTAATTGAGGGACTGGGAATATAAAAATGTACAGACAAGAATCAGTCTTGACAGTTGCTATGCAATACAGCTCAGTGGGCCATAAAAGAAATACAGACCAGAAGCTGTAAGTCTTCGGAATGTATTGTGAGATGCATCTGATGTAAAGATAGGACGTGTCAGCTCTGCCTCTTGTGTGTGATAGCAAGAGGAGCCCTGTTTCCTTCTGTTGGCTGTTAAGATTGGGCTCTGTTCACAGGACAAGCCAGAGTTGTGAGCCATCTGTGGTGGGCAGGTGAGAAGGAGCCTGACATTACAAGAATATTTCAATGAAATCAAGCCACCTATCATTGGGGGAGGGAGGCGGATAATGTCATAAAGTAATTTCAAGCAGCTGAGATAATGTTAGGTGTGTCACGATGAACATGCCTCTTGTCCTTGCTACCATGCCTCTCTCATAAAAGATTTCTCTTACATCTTTTCTTTAAAGCTTTTTTTTTAAAGATTTTATTTATTTATTTATTTGAGAGAGAGAGAGAGAGAGCACAAACAGTGGGGAAAAGCAGAGGGAGAGGGAGAAGTAGACTCCCTGCTGACCAGAGAGCTTGATGCAAGTCTCACTCGATCCCAGGACCCTGGGATCATGACCTGAGCCAAAGGCAGACGCTTAATGACTGAGGCAACCAGGTGCCCCTAGAATTGTTTTCAATTATGAAAATCTTCTAGATCAATCTTACTTTCTCAATGACTTTAGTGAGCTTCTTTACCCGGTTTTTCTGTAAAGATGGAATGAGCAGGTTCTGTTTTAGGAGCCAGGGAACCTTTTCTCTAAGCTGAACCATTTTTAGCCTTGTGACCTTGGACAAGTCACATAATCTCCCAAGAAGATTCTTCATATTCAAGCAAAGTCTCTGATTCTAGGTATGGTTTTGATCAGACCCAAGTGTGAGGCCTAGAGTCATCTTTGAGGTCTCTTCCTAATCATCACCTTTCGCCCTCCATGGACACCCTATAATAATCTTGTCAATTTTAACTTTACAACATCTTCTATAGTCATCACTTACTTCCCATCCCCAAGTTTAGTTTAAGATCTTGTCAAGTATCAGTCCATCATTTCGAGGGCCTTTCAGAAGGCCCTTGGTTAAGGGAGAGGAATAAAGGGCCTGTATCCAGAGTAACATGTAAAGAGTGGTCCTTGAAGAACTGTAGGTGTGTAGGACTGATCTGGGAACAGAGAGTATCAGGTGTTGGTGAAACTGGCAAAAATCACCATCTCCGAATCTCATGAGAGCCCAAATCCAGACAAAATCTTAGTCCATTCCTAGCCCTCAGGTCCAGTGGGGTGATATATTGAAGAAAAGAAAGAAGGAAAATGAAGGGAGAAGAGAAAAGGAAAGAGCAAAGCAGGAGAGGAAACTACCATGTACTGTGGGGTCAGGTTTTTATTCTTTTTCATTCAATAAGACCTCTAGGAGATAATCCACATCTTCTAGGAGATGCGGATTGTTATCTTCTTTATGCACTTTTAAAAGCTAGGCCTGTGGTCCTGGCATGGCTGGAAGGGTTGTCTATTTCTGAGTCCTGTTCAATCAGGTGTTCACCCTACTTGCTTTTGTTTTTCATCAGGCCACTTGCTTCTGATATGCTAGATTTAACCTTACACTAATTTGTGCTTCCTTCTCTTGGGCCAGACAGGTACATCTGATGAATTCTACCTGCATTCTCGGATTGGAGCTAAATAAGGCATTGAAATATGGCCACATACGTAAGAGCACCTGCATTTAGTCATCTTCCCATTTTCAAATGCTAGCCTAAAGTCTTGGCTTTTATCTATATTTAAAACTGACATTGTTAAATGCATAAGCACATCTGAATTATTTATATTTAGGTTTATACTGTCTCCAGCTGCAACCGTATATTTCAATATCTTTAAATTCTGCGTTGCCATCTGGACCAGATTGCTGCTAAATCAAATCAGATAAACGTTACCTTTCCACTACCTCTGATTTATATCAACCATTCATTTCCAAAAGCACAGCCCTGTTAAATCCAATCTACTTTCAAAAAGCTTATAAAATTAGCTCAGTTTTGAGGGTTTGATATTTGTTCTCTGAAGCTTCAGCTTTGAAAAGGCCATTTGGATAGATAGAAAAGCAGTGTGGAACCAGCAGAGCTAGGGGCACTAGATTTCATTGATTATTGGGCAAATCTTTTGAGCCTGACTTCATCCAATTACTGGAGACTTTTCCCTAATCAAGTTATTGTGAGCCATTTAATACACCACAGAAATAGAATATGCAGGTTTTAAAGTGTTAGGTTGTTCCCTATAATTTAATCTGGCATCTCTCTGAGGAGGAGAGTTTTAGCCAAATATTTGAAAAGTGGATAGAGAGACAGAAATTGGAGAATTGTGTTTTTTTAATATTTTATTTATTTATTCAACAGACAGAGATCACAAGTAGGCAGAGAGGCAGGCAGAGAGAGAGGAGGAAGCAGGCTCCCTGCTCAGCAGAGAGCCCGATGTGGGGCTTGATCCCTGGACCCTGAGATCATGACCCGAGCCAAAGGCAGAGGCTTTAACCCACTGAGCCACCCAGGTGCCCCGAGAACTGTATTTTTATAGTCTACTTTACACTGATACTTCTTTTCCTGGAGAAAAAAAGGTGGAGTTAGGTACCATACAAATCAGCATCAGTCACTTTCTGTTTCCACCTTTCCAAATTAGAGTCCAAGTCTGAGATCCTTATATACTGATGAAAATAATTATGTGTCATATAGAAGTTTGCCAATAAACAGAATCAATCTACTTAGGCCTCAAGTAAAACATCAGAGTTGGGGTTTTTTTTGTTGTTTATTTTTGTATTTTTTTAATAGAAAGAGAGAGAAAGGAGGGAGGGAGGGAGGGAAGGGAAGAGAGGGAGGAAAGGAGAAAACATAAAATATACTAAAACATCAAGTTCAGAGGGGGCGCCTGGATGGCTCAGATGGCTAAGCAGCCAACTGACTCTTGGTTTCAGCTCAGATCAGGAGCTCAGGGTCCTGGGGTTGGGCTCCACACTCAGTGGACAGTCTGCTGGAGATCCTCTCTCTCCTCTCCCTCTGCCCCTTCCCCTGCTCTCTCTCACTCTCTTTCTCTCAAGTAAATAAATAAACCTTTAAAAAAAATCATATCAAGGTGATAAAAGCCTGGATGATATGCACACATTACATTTATTTATATACAGTCACCTACAGATATTACCTTTCTCTTTCTCAACCCATATAATTCCCAATCTGAACTCATTTAGCAAGTCTAATGATTGGAACATGAAATATTTTCCAAATGGCTCCACTCAATGGATCTGCAGTCCATCAGCATACAGTTGGAATGATGTCATAAATGGTTACATTTTAATCCTTCCTGTATTTTCTAAATGGGAAGGGGAGGAGGGGGAAGTGGGAGAAAGTGGCTTGCATATGATATTCTAAGCCTGAATAACTGAATACGAATCCCAAATGTAGGAAAGGAAAACCTATTCTTTCTCGGTATGACTTAATGCTCATTTTTCTTGCACACGCAAAAAGGAATATGCCACTCTTTAATGGTAAATTACCATTTATTGTAAATGTGCCATATGAAGGAAGCCATAAGTCATTATTATTGACCTATTATGATTCATTCTGCTTTCCCCCGAATTAAGTAAAAATGTGCACTTTAGGATAATACACTTTCAGTTCAAGTGTTTCTTTACTGGACTCGTGCCTGCTGGATTTTCCAATCACACAGCTTTGGGGACAAACACTTGATTTGCAGAGCGGATACCTCGTCACCATCACCAGTTGTCCTTCATTTCTGTCCTAAGAGCAGGAGATGGTTTTTAATCTCTGATTGAAGGGTCTGGCATTGCGATGTGTGAAATCAAAACTTTCATGTAGACTCAGAGGAAGGCTGAGTCCCTCAATATGTTAGTTTTGTGTATAGCAGACTAGAGGAGAAAAAGCCAAGGACAGACTCTCGCTTAGCTTAATGGAAAGTGGATACATTCAGAGAATTTGGGAGAAAGTTATTCTTCGGGAATCAACACATTAAAAATTACACTTCTGAGATGAAAGAAAAAACAAAAATACACCACAAATGTTTTAAGAAAATCATAAACCTTACTCCAGAAGAGAAAAATATAATTGTAAAGTAGGAATGCAGAGAAACAGTCTCAGTTAAAAAATGTTGATTAAAAATATTTAGGGGTTGTCGTTATCTCCAAATGAGGATAATATAGGTAGGTTGTTTTACTTTTTGTTTTCTTAACTATATTGTCTCATTTATCTGTAGTCAGTATGTATTTCTGGTGTAATAGAGCATGCGTATTTTTTGTTTTGTTTTGTTTTAATTTGACAGACAGAGATCACAAGTAGGCAGAGAGGCAGGCAGAGGGAGAGGGAGAAACAGGCTCCCTGCTGAGCAGAGAGCCCAATGCGGGGCTCGATCCCAGGATGCTGAGATCATGACCTGAGCCGAAGGCAGAGGCTTAACCCACTGAGCCACCCGGGTGCCCTGAGCACATGTATTTTGAAGGTAGTTCTGCTTTTCCTAAAAAAAAAAAAAAAAAAAAAAAAAAAACAGAAAAGAAAAGAAAAAAAAAAAAGCATGTTTTGGTGATTCAATTCAACATGCTATTTCTTAGGAATTTCTGATGGTCTAGAAGTCACCAAGCAGAGATCCAATTTCTATTCATCTCATTTGAAGAAGTGATTGACAACATGAACTCATAAGTGAGATGACATTTCTGAGAAGTGCTCCAACTGTACAGGGAAGTAGTATCAAAGCTGTCATCTGTCCAAAGCTGCAGATTCCTTGTTCCAAGGCCAGAGTGAGAAGTGCAAAATATTTAAATGGTAAATGAAAGAAATAGAAAAACCAAGTAGCAGCACACAGAAAGAACATAAGTTTACAGAGCTTGATGGGTAAATACCTTTGGGAAAAGGGGGGATGGAGAGACTGAGCACCAACCATTCCAAAAGCATGAAGCATTATTTATAAATAAAGAGTTATAAGACCTCAAGCTCTGTCTAAGGCATATTGACAGTAGATCGCCACTCCCAAGAACTAATACCGAATATTGCCAAGGAGGATGAGATGTTTCTAGAAGAGTGAAACAGAGGGTAAATAAAGGGCAGGCCAGAAAAATTATTATAAGTATAAAAGTGTGCATGTGCCAATTAGTAATAAATATTGTAGGAATAAAAATAGCCTTCTGCATGAAGAAGGAAGGTTACTTGTTAATTAAGGAAATTGAGAGGCTTATTGGACATGTAAAATATCAGGAAGGAAGATAATGAAAGCGTAATTGCAGATAAAAATTATAAGAGTGTCAAAAATGACTGAGGAGCGCTGAAGTTGCAAATGAAATGGAAATACCAAAGCCGTGCAGATAACAGACCACTCATGTCTTAATTGCTCTAGGTGAAAAGCAAAGGAAGAAATGATGACAGCTGAGTGCAGAAAGAAGGTGGGGTTCATACCGGTCTTTGAGAGGCTCTGGCAAGAGGGCAGATCTCAAAGTGACAGCCCTGGACACAATGAGGAACTATTTATTCAAAGGTAGTCATTCTCGAGATAGTCAATTTTTAAAAACTGGGACAGTCTGGATATTGTTATTTTTTTTTTCTCCCAGATGCTATTAGTTTCAACCATATGAAATTACTGGTATTCAACACTTATGGACTTGGTCATTTCCTATGGTTCGTTTAATAGAACAGACAGGGTAACCACTGTGGAAGATTTCTTGGATCCTTTATGCAAAACATGATTTTGAAATTAAAAAAAAAATTCATATCCAAAGCTAAATGTTTTTTAGTGCGTATTCATTTATCTGGACATGGATGTATGTAGACTGTGAGCTCCCCAGCAAGGCTCCCTATTGCATGTCCCAGGTACACAGACACACAGAGAAATGTTTGCCACTGAATGACCATTATGAGTAAGACCCCAAAGAAAGTTTTGCTGAGTTATGAGGTGAACTATTTCTTTAAATGAAAACAAAATGTGAGCTTTTGGAGTGGAACCTGCATTGAGTCCCAATGCACCTTTCTGGATGGTGATGGTGTACAATGTTAATAGTCTTTCCTTGACAGTCTTCCTGTTTTGGATGTTCCTTAACAATAAATAAAATAAATCACCAATGCTAAACATTAGACAAGTTTAGTTCTGCTTGATGGATATTAGCAAATATTTACATTAAGGGGAACATTTCAACATCCCTCAAGAGATTATTCTAGAGACTAACAAGACAAGACAGTTATTTTCAGCAACAGCCAAATAATTGGTATTTGATAGAGTTGTCTGATTCACTGATAATTAAAATTATAAATGGGTCTTGTTTGGCCTGAGTGATTACGTTCATGCTCTGGTGAATTTGCCCTTTAAGTACTGGGGCATGTAATTAGACCCCTCTTTGACCTTTTGAATATCATGGTGACCACATCTAGGCTGTGACATCCGTGGCCTAGATAAGTGCATAGAACCAGATGGTGTTTTCAGGCAGAATTAACACAGGCTCCTATTACCATTCCTTGGCTTGCCATATACTACAGAGAAAATGACGGGTAAGTCACATCTTGAATGCCAGGCTACTGTGTCCCAGAACTTACTTTTATTCCCTGAGCAAGTTATTGATATGTAAGTGATTCAAAATACATTTTCTATTACTTCCCTTTCTTTCTACCCTAAATTATTTTTCTAGTATGTTCTATCTAATAAATTCTTATATTAGGGTACACGTGGTATGTGTGTGTGTGTGTGTGTGTGTGTGTGTGTGTGTTTAGTATGTGACTTTCTGGATTCCTCTTGACTATTCCCAATATACAGCTTGTATTTATACTGTATTTCACCCAAGTTGGATTCCCTGTATTTGTCCAGATTGAGAATTGTAGCACTGTAGAACTTAATACCCAGTTACAAGAGTGGATCAGTTCCAACCGTTTCATTCTATAAATGACGACATCAAAGTACACAGAGCTTAGAAGTTAAACGGCATGCCAAAGGACACCCCAGTTTTGAGGTGGCTCAGGACTTGAATGAAAGGGTCTTGGTTCCACCTTTTGAGTTTCTTTTCTTTCTAAAGATGACCATATATGATGACATTTGAAAAAAAGAAAAAGTTTGGAAATCGAAGCAACCCATCAAACTACACAAGCATGTAGGATATCATATGGGAAAACTATTTTGTTTCTTTATCTATGTTGGAGAGAGAGAGCACCCACAAGTAGGGGGAGGGGCAAAGGGAGAGGGAGAGAGATTCTTAAGCAGGCTCCATGCTCAGCATGGAGCCCGACTCTGAACAGAAAGCAAGAGTCATTGTTCAACTGACTGAGCCACCCAGGCTCCCCTCATTTGTAGAATTCTCATAACCAGTGTCTAGCGTTTCTTTTAAACAAACAAAAATGACTTTGGTACTGCAAAGAATTTGAAACTTGGGCAAGTTTCTTTACTGCTAGATCTTTACTACCACCCATTGTCCTGGGAAACCTCCTTGGGTAGATTTTTAAATAATCAGACTATACATGAACTCTGTTGATCCAAAGCCAGCTATGTCCTGATCACCATGGGCCACACACAGAAATTCTCATTTTCACCAGATATCCAAATGCAGGAACCAAACTGGGGTATTCACAGCCATGACACGTTAGGAGCAATATACATCAACCAAGAGAGGAATTACTTGTGGTTTACGCTTAGAAGGAACAAGGTGTGCTTCCATTGGAAAAGTGACTGAGGGGACAGAATAAGACAAGGGCAGCATATTTGAATTAGATTATGTAAAATGACCTAAATGGGCAATTCTGGAGAAAGGGATGCAATCTGCCTCCCATGTAACATTTACCATTGGCCTTGCTAGTGCTAACACCGCCTCTGTGTGAATGACCAAACACCGCTGATTAATACAATTTGTTTCCTTGACATTATAACAGCTAAATTATGATGCTGATGAAATTATAGTACATCAGTATTTGAGGCATTAATTAAAATCTTGATGAGGGTGAGTTTCTTTCACAGAAACAATCCAAAATGAAAATCATATTTTAAAAACTACGATAATGGAGTTACCAAGAACAAATCTTAAATAATGATTGAGATTATTTCAAGATGATTTCATCTGAATGGCCAAAATTAAGTTATTTGAGTGGGCCCTTTGTTTCTTTTCTTGTTTCAGGTCAAGTAATACTACAAGTATTAATTGATGCCCCCCCAGAAAGCTCAACAGAGAGAAGATAACTGAAATAACAGCTATCATTTATGACATATTTAATTATATCCCAAGCACTGTGCTAGCCTCTTTAAGTGCACTAATTCATCTACTTCTCACAAAACTTTTTAAGATAGGTACGCTGTTCATTATCTCAAATTATTGATGAGGAAACAGAAACAAAGAAAAGTACAGCAACTTGCCCAAGGTTGCTCAAATAACAAATGGCAGATGTGGGATTGGAACCCAGACTCAACCCACTCAAGGCCAGCATTGTCCAGTAGAAGTCTGCAATGACAGTTCTCCACGTGACATTATCTAATATGGTGGCTACTAGCCGCACGGAGCCCTTGAACACTTGAAATGTGGCTAGTGCCACATTTATTATTCATTTTCTTTTATTTAAATGAGTTTCCATTAAATTCCCACTCATGGCTAGTTCCTACCATATTGGTCAACACTCAGCTCTGGGAGCTGTGCTGGGTCTTTGTGCTTTGCTACAAAGCTTCCACCGATCTTCTACAGCATTTTACCCTTGCAGAATGGGAAGGGTCAGAAGGGTCAGCTGCTTCAGGGTAGGAGCAGTTTACATACATACATGCATTCTCTCTCTCTCTCTTTCTCTCTGCTCTGTTTCTTTAGAGAATCCTAATACATACCCTCTCCATGAAATTTTAGTACCACAGGTAAACTGTGTATCTTTCATACACTGTATTTATAGCTGTACTTTCTACATAAAACAAGTAATCCACTCCCAAGCTCATTCAGATTCTGAACCCTGATGTTTTAACATAAGGCTTCATGTCCTTGCTGGCTGTCTGCTGAGATTCACTCCCAGCAATTAGAGCTGCCTACATTCCTTGCCATGTGGTCGCCTCTATCTTCAAGTCAGCAAGGCCGATGCAGGATTCGATCCCAGGATGCTGCAATCCTCAACTCCTTCTTGTGCTTCGAATCTCTCCCTTCCCTTCCCTGCCTTTGAACTCCAGGCTCGGATTTAAAGGGCTCCTGTAACTAAGTCAGGCCACCTAGAAAATCTCCCTATCTTCATATCAACTGATTTGAGACCTTAATTACATCTGCAAAAACCTTTCTCAGCAACCCTGAGGTTAGTGTTTGATTGAGTAACATTTGTATGTCCGGAGGCCTAGAATTTTGGTGACCATCTTGGAATTCTACCATACTCAACATATGTTCTCATTTAGTGAATTAAAACAATTCTGACCTAAAAACTAGAGCCTGTAAATTCTCAGTTTCTCTTGAGGCCAGGGATACTTCTAAAACAGCACCTGCATCTCTCAGAGATATCTAACTAGAAGATAGTTCAAGAGGTTGGGTGATTATTCTCATGTAGACTGCTTCTCAGCCTAAAGCCACAGTCATTAAGAAATAGAAATGATCTGATATGAGTTTGTTTTCCTACAGGAGTATTGGAAATTTTATTTCTTTCAAAAATAAAGTTTGAAAAAAGTTTATTAGAATATTTTCCCTTACATAAACATAATAAAACATATCTAAAATGCACAGATAGGCTGACTGAAGAAAGAAAAATAATCTATAGTCCCATCACACAAATCTAGTCCTTTAAACATTTGGTGTATTTTCTCCCAATCATTTTTCCATGCGTTAAAACTGTTTTTTATAGTTACCCTCATACTAAATATTCACTTTTGTTTTCTGCTTCTTCCCACTTAACATTTTTTTCCACTTAACATTAAAGCGTTAGGCAACTCCTTACGTTATTATGTTATTTCATAACCTTTTAATTGCTACCTAATATCTCCTATGTGGACTCAACTAAAATTTACAAACCCTTCCACCTACTGTAGATGTTTATTTCCAATTTTCCAATACCATAAGTACTATTTCAATAATGACCTTTTAACATGAGAATTTTTCTGTATTATTTTCCCACCAATCATTTACAGAAATGAAATTTCTTAGCCAAAAATTGAGGATGTCATTTTAATCTTGGTACACTTTCTGAGATAGTCTTAAAAGAATTTCCCTTTGATCTTCCTTTAAAAGTCACTTCATTCTCCATCATTGAAATCGAATTGGGGGTAAGATATCGATTAGTTACAACCATTGACTACTTATTGACTCTCTTTGCACCCAGCAAAATAAGCTTTAGAGCTCTCATGAGAGTTGTAAGGGAATAAGGAATGAGACACAGACTCCATCATTGATGTCTGAAAAGGTATTTCAAGGACAATGAATCCTTCAATTCTCAACCACAATAAAAATAAGCCAGCTTTAAGCAAAAAGACCTCACATATTCAACATCATGGTGTCTTTCCTGAGTGACCTTATCCCTCACATGTTCTGGTACCTAGAGAGTTATGTGAGGCATGAAATATGATAGCTCAATATCACTTTTGTGTAACAGCAGCTTACAAACATTTTTATGTCATAAGCTGACTGTGAAGAGATCATTTCAGATCACCTACATCAAAGAGATCTCCCCTTTGTTTTAGCTGTGCCTTGGTGAACAAAGGTCATGAACTTTGGCCATGTTTGCTTTTGTTTTGTTTTTAATTTGGGCTCTGCATTACTGTCAAAACAAAAGACAAGCTGCAGCTGTTCTTCTGAGAGATTTATGTTCATGCTGTCTCTTCCCTCCATCTATCTCATGGATGGGAAACGGGCCCAAGTGGGAGATGTTAGCCAACACAGTATAGTGGAAATAGCATGACCTATGGAAATTGCTAGATAGGACTTCAAGTGGCTGTTCTTCTACACATGGGTTGTAGGACAAGGAGCAAGCAATTTGCTTAATTTTTATGAGTCTTTGCTTTCTCGTCTACATAATGGAGATGGTGATGCTTACCTCATAGGCTATAATTATATGGAGATGAGGTTTGCAACAAAACCGTCCAAGACTTTACCATTCCAAAATGAAGATGCCTCTTTGTCCTTACTTTAAAACTTCCAACCCAGTACATTCAACCTCCACCCCGCTTTCCAACCAACCATCCTTGAAATATGTCTGGGACTTCCAGGTGCATCTCCTGTCTGCATAAAGCAAATTGGTCCATAGGCTTCTACTTTCACCTTCTGGGTCTTTTATTCATTTATTCAATAAATATTTATTAAGGTCTCACCATATGCCAGGCTCTGAGAATCAATGAACAAGCAATGTTCTTGTTCCAGGAATGCCTGGGGGAAATGTCTATGTTCTGAGGCTGGAGAGAAATGACAGCACTTTGAGAAGAGTGGGCTTCTGTTATCCCCACTCTGATCCCTGCTTGTCCCCCATCCCCCTCAAATCTAGCTACATCACCTGGTTACCAAAGCACAATGTCTCCCAGTCTTTCCTAAAACCACAGCCCTTGGGTTCCTGCCCTACCCCCTTCTATTCCAAAATGTTACAGAGCATTTATTTGGGTCCATTCTTTCTTCCACCCTTTGCCCCTGAGACTCCTTTCATCCTCTGAAAACAACTCCTTCCTCCTGGGTTAAAAGAAAATCTCTCCTACTTATCAATTCATTCAGCTGGATGCTTTGGCAGGAGGAGCATTGTGACCACTCCCCAGGTATTCTCCAAGAGGAAGTATAGCCTCTGGGTAAGACCCTCAGATAAGAGCAAGAGTACCTGGGTTTGGCTTTCCTATTTGCTGGCTTTGTGACCCTGGGCCATCTACATAGCCAGCCTCTGCCTCAGTGTCCTTATCTGTAAAAGGGGCTAGAATAAAAGTACCACTCCATGGGTTCCTTGTGTGAATAAAACAAAATAATACAGACAAAGTGGTTCCAACCATGCCTGCCAAATAGTAAATGCCCGCAAGTTTCTTTCCATGAAGGTAAAAGGCTTTCAACAGTGACGCCATCCCAAGGTTTCAACAGAGAGGGCTTTTCAAAAAATCCTAACTGATTTAAAAAAAAAAAAAAAGATGATAGGAGTTTGATAGTTGATGTCTGGGTAGGGGGAGATCCTATGTGAAACAAATTTCTACAGTGACCAGGCCTCTTTAGGGTAGGAGAATTTCTCAGGTCTTAAAAATTTATAAATACCAAAAAAAAACCCAAAACAAAACAAAAAACAAACCAGTCAGTTAAAGGCCAGTCGAAAGCAAGAAAGCCTGCCTCCAGATAAACTGCATAAACCCTTTTGGTTGGGGGGGGCAGATGGAAGAGTTTCTCATGAGGAATGCTATCTGATTTATTCCCATTTCAAAGCCCCTTGGACAAGGACAAAAAGGCCAAGGGACCTTCTGGGGCAGTCAGCTACATTGTGATAAGTCAGGGACTGAATCCCTGTCTTTAATGAAGCTCGTTTGCTCATTGCCCAGGGAAGCTAGCAGCCCTTTGCCTAGCAACTTAATTGCTTTCACTTCACTGTTGAAAGCCAGCTTTGCAGGTGTAGGCACAGGGCTTTTCTCATGCCTTCAATGATGTTCAGGAAGGTAATGCCTCACCGGAGTAGACTGGGCACGAAGGGGTTCAGGGCATCTCTTAGAGTTCCCTGCATAGAGAAACCAACCCTTGGAGACTGTGCCAGTTGGGTCCCCTCAGTAACCAGACTCCCCTGAAGCTGTTTGCAAACTGTAAAACCCATAAAGTAAAATTTATTGCACTTCGCTGTATTTTACTAGAGTGAGAGGGTTCCGATAAAATTTACTGGATGGACGTAAAACTCTGTCGATAGGAAAATGAACGCTTTCACAGACACTCGCACTGAGCTGTTTTGATCACCGAACTGAATCTAGCACCTTGCTAGAAGGCTTTTTCCCTGTTTCAGCATAACTGAGGGCAGGTAAATACAACTGCTCCAGCTTCACAGCGTTGTGGCTGAGGCTGAAAGGCATAATCCGACCTGCCACCCAAGGTCCTCAACCAATTCTGCTATAGCTAACATCCACCATCAGAGATGAAACGGTGTCATTCTTTCTGCTCTGAAGAGTGGGGTCACAGATAGTGATGAGAAGAAGCCCAGCGCCTCAAGGACAGTGCTCACTGGGGAATGAAGATGGGCACCGGGGTTGGGAAGGGGCGTTGTGGGGGTCACCCTGAAGCTTAAGAGGGCATCTCATGGGACAGGACTTTTAAATCCTCCTGGAATATTGTCATCATGATCAGAAGGGAAAAGTACTCCGAGGAGTTATTAAACCCTGACTTCTTCCAAGATCTTGCTCGAACTAATCCTCTTCATTATCTAATAGAAAAGAATGAGAGAAGGAAAGAAAGAGAGTGAGAGACAGAGACAGAGAGAAGGGGAGGGAGGAAGAAAGGAGGGAAGAACAAAAGGAAGAAAGGAAGGGAAGGAAGAGGGAAAGAAGGAAAGGCAGAAAGAGGGAAGAGGGGAGGGAGGGAAAAAAGGGGGGGGAGATAACTTCTCTTAGAAGAAGTCTTCCTTAACTAAATTTTTTCCCTGATATGTTTTCTCAACACATGTCCTGAACGGTAAGCACTCCTCATTCGAGATGTCTGCATATGTGTGTTTCTAACGCACTAAGGTAGTGCTTCCGGAAGTGTACAATGCCTAATAGTAACACATAAAATATTTTAGGTAAGACAAGGATGAATTTATTTTTGTATTCATGATTTATTTTAATGCAGGTTAGAAAAAAATGACAATTTTCCATTTGTAGAGGTGGCAAAAAATCTATTTTTACTTCATTTTTTAGAAGATTTATTTATTTGAGAGGGGAGGGGGTAGGGTGGAGTGGGGGTAGGGATGAATGGAGGGAGAAGGAGAGAGACTCTTAAGCAAATTCTGTGTTGAGCACAGAGCCCAACTCTAGGCTCGATCTCATGACCCCGAGATCATGACTTGAGCTGAAACCAGGAGTCAGACACTTAACCAACTGTGCCACCTAAGTGCCCCCCACCAAAATTTATTTTTAAAAAACATTTAGTAGAAAAAAGTCTGTATAAGAAAAAAACAATGATACATAACATCATGTAAAACTTATGAAGTGGCACTGGGAAGTCAGAAGTTTAAAACCTTTATGCAAAAGACACTGGAAGAAATATAATTATGTTATTTCCACTTTCTCTTTCATTTTTTGTATCCCCTCTCCCTGATCATCACACTTTGTGGGACAGAGGCAAAGCTATATGTTTTGCACACTTTTGGTTTCTCCCTTGCACACACAGAAAGACAAATCCTTGCCTTCTCTCCCTACAGTGCAACCATATGACTAATTCTGTCCATTCATAGTAAGAACAGGGGAAGCACCCCTAAGACATGACCCTCCTGGTACTTTTTCTCTGTTCATCAGATGACTTATGGTATGCTGAGGGCCCACCTGAGCATGCTATTTTCTAGGAGTTTATAGTATCCTGGGTTTCAGCCCACAAATAGCCAACAATACCGTAGGACAGACTGATAGACGTTCTATCAGAAAGTATCAAAAAACCAAAATTCACCTGAGTAAATTTTAAAGATTTTATTGACTTTATTCAGTGACTCATGAGTCAGGATACCATCTAGCTCTTCACGTCTCCTTTGAAAATGAAAGAATTATATAGGCAGAAAGGAGTAGGAACCAGGAAGCTATATTAGCAAAAGGCACATTGGTTGTGGCAAGATCACTTTCCTTCAGGGGACGGCTGGGGTCAGTCAGGCAGATTCCCTCACGAGGGCTGACCAGGTGATTCCTAACTGATTGGCTTAAGATTCCGTTTCTGGGAAAAGCCAAAACTATACTTAAGTCTCAGTGACACAGAGCTGAGCATAAGTGACTCCATTTGGGGCTGTTCTTTTATTATTAACAGAGATAAAGCAGGAGCACAGAGTGATGACAGAGGAAAAACGAACACACGATAAAAGCAGAGACACCAGCAGACTTCAAGAGTCCTTCTTACAAGCCAAGAACTGTGCTAAACACTCCACTTGCACAGTCCCCTTTAGTCCTCACCACAGCCCCAATCAATAAAGAACCAAAAACTGAAGAGGTAAAATCACTTGCATGAGGTCCTCACCTCTTGTCAAAGCCAGAAATGAAACACAGGAACCTTGAAGTAAAGTCCAACTTGACTTGTGTAGAAAGTCATTAGACCCAGGGATGAGACAAAGTTCCAGGAGGTAAAGAAAGAAGTTAAAGAAGACACCAAGATGTCTAGCCAATATGCCAGGGGAAAAGAATTGTAATCTTAACCATGGCACAGAGTAACTGTTTTATTTTTAGAGACTTATTTGTTTATTTGAGAGAGAGCATGCATGCAAGCAGGAGGAGGGGCAGAGGGAGAGAGAATCTTTTAAGCCAACTCCCCTCTGAGTGAGGAACCTGAGGTGGGGCTCAGTCTCACGACCCTTAAATCGTGACCCCAGCCAAAATCATGAGTCAGCTGCTTAACTGACTGAGCCACCCAGGTGCCCCTAGAGCACCTGGTTTTTTAGTGGAAACAAATATTTTCATTTATTTCATGTTGAGTTTAAGAGGCTAATGGGTCTCTGGTTGAAAATGGTGCTTAGAGATTCTAGTCACTGTATCAGAAGAGAAGTCAGTCTCAAAAAATAAAGATTTGGGAGTTGTTGCCACTCCAGAGGGAAATGTAACCAGAAAACAGGTCCACATATTTTTGGGAAAGGGTAAGGATTAAGGCTTCCAGAACAGTAATTACAATGTTTGAGGCTAACTTTCTGTATTAAAGAGGTGAAAAGACAAAGAGAAGACAGTGAAGGAAACACAAAGAATCTATCAAAAACCTGAGGAGGGCTACTGTTCAGATTCAAAGTAATTCAATTTAATAGATATCCTTTTAGTCTGCATTAAGTCTAAGGCGCTACACTAGGTTCAATGCAAGATGCTGTATGTAAGATTCCTAAACATGTTC
>ML093369.1:110119-136336 GCA_003697995.1 Taxidea taxus jeffersonii | reverse complement strand
AGAGGAGAAGTAAATCTTTTTCTTATGAGAGAATGCCAACTAATCAATGTATAATGAATGACAAAATTAGAAAATCACCATTTGGCAACATCAGAGTAATGATTGATTCAGGCTACTGTCATCAATGCACTGGCTAAAAATATAAGTATACCTTATTTTATTGCCCTTTATATTGCTTTTTTACAAGTATTGCCTTTTTTACAAACTGAAGGTCCATGGCAACCCTGCCTTTAATGAGTCTATTGGTGCCATTTTTCCAGCAGCACTTTCTAGCTTTGTGTCTCTGTTTCACATTTTTGTAATTCTCACCATATTTCAAACTTTTTCATTATTAATATATTTGGTATGGTGATCAGTGATTACCACTCACTGAAAGCTCAGATGATAGCTGTTTTGGCAATAAAGTATTTTTAAATTAAGGTGTGTACATTTTTTTTAAGGTGTGTATATTTTTAAGAGATATAAGGCTATTGTATACTTAATAGACTATAGTATAAACATAACTTTAATATGCATTGGGAAACCAAAAAAATCCATTCAACTTACCTTATTGTACTATTCACTTTATTGCAGTAGTCTAGAACCGAACCTGAAATTTCCTATGATATGCCTGTAATGGCTCAAAGTTTGATGAGGAACAGGATATTTATATATTCTCAAAGTACCTTTCCAGAAGATTGTGATTTATAATAAGAAATACACATTCGGTCTTTGACTCCATTTCTGGCACAGATGTCCTAAACCCCATGAAATTTCCTGCGATAAGAACAACAAAGGTGTTTCTTGTTATATTAATGAAGCGATTTTTGGACTTCACCTAAGGATGGGGGCAGGTTGCCAGAGGAACCAACCTTGAATAGAGGATTAGAAATTTCAGTCCCACCCCCTAATTTCCAGGGAGGAGAGAGGGCCTGGATGTTGAATCAATCACCAGTGGCCAATGCTTTAATCAGTTGTGCCTATGTAATGAAGCCTCCATAAAAACCCAGAAAGAAGGGATTTTGAAGAGCTTCTGGATTGATGAACCAGAGCACTTCTCCATGCCATTGTTCTGGGCCACAAACTCCATAAGAACAGAAACTTCTTTTTTTTAGGATCTTACTCTATATATCTTCATCTGGCTATTGATTCATATCCTTTGATATCCTCTATAATAAACTGGGATAATCTAATGTGTAAATTGGTTTCCCAAGGTTTGTGATCCTCTCTGGCAAATTAATCTAATTCGAGGATGGGGTCACGGGAAAGTCTGATGTTCAGAAGCATGCGTAACTACCTAGACTTGTGATTATCTTTTG
Source organism: Taxidea taxus jeffersonii (assembly GCA_003697995.1). Taxonomy (NCBI): domain Eukaryota; kingdom Metazoa; phylum Chordata; class Mammalia; order Carnivora; family Mustelidae; genus Taxidea; species Taxidea taxus. The sequence continues at coordinate 135,038 of ML093369.1, read as the reverse complement.
AAGTAGAGAACTGTCCTGTGGCACAGAGCCCTCACCTGTAGAATCTGATGCCCTCTCCAGGTAGATGGTTTTAGCATTGAGTCTAATTACAAGACACTCCACTGGTACTGGAGAGTTGCTTGGTGATGTGGGGAATCCCTGCCACATCTTGGAATTGAATGCATTACCTTAATTCTTCTTAAGACATTTCTGAATCACCAAGGGGAAAATAGCAGCATTATAGTGGAGAATCTGGAAGATATAACCTTAAGGAAGAGATCAAAGTTGAAATTAACCAGTAATAGAACAAATAGGCATGGTATGCCTTTTGATATGATGCACTGAGGACACAACAGTCACTTTGGTGTTATTCCTTCCCAGAGTACATTACCTGGATCTAATCATGAGGAAACAGAAAAATGCCAGTTGAGGGTCATCTACATTACAACTGACCTATACTCTTCAAAAATATCAGTGTCATAAAAGTTGGGTATTCATCTTTCTGGTGGAGGCATAATACTCCATTGTATATATGGACCATAACTTCTTTATCCATTCTTCTGTTGAAGGGCATCTTGGTTCTTTACACAGTTTGGCAACTGTGGCCATTGCTGCTATGAACATTGGGGTATAGGTGGCCCATCCTTTTACTACATCTTTATCTTTGGGGTAAATACCCAGTAATGCAATTGCAGGGTCATAGGGTAGCTCTATTTTTAATTTCTTAAGGAATCTCCACACTGTTTTCCAAAGTGGCTAAACCAACTTGCATTCCCACCAACAGTGTAAGAGGGTTCCCCTTTCTCCACATCCTCTCCAATACTTTTTGTTTACTGTCTTGTTGATTTTGGCCATTCTAACCAGTATAAGGTGGGATCTCAATGTGGTTTTGATTTGAATCTCCCTGATGGCTAATGATGATGAATATTTTTTCATGTGTATGTTAGCCATTTGTATATCTTCTTTGGAGCAGTGTCTGCTCATGTCTTCTGCCCATTTTTTAATTTTAATTTTTATTTTTTATTTTTATTTAAACATATAATGCAACCCCACGCATTTTTTGACATGATTATCTGTTTTGTGTGTGTGTTGAGTTTGAGGAGTTCTTTATAGATCTTGGATATCAGCCCTTTGTCTGTAGTGTCATTTGTGAATATCTTCTCCCATTCTGTGGGTTGCCTCTTTGTTTTGTGGACTGTTTCCTTTGTTGTGCAGAAGCTTTTGATCTTGATGAAGTCCCAAAAGTTCATTTTCGCTTTTGTTTCCTTTGCCTTGAAAGAAGTTGCTGTGGCTGATGTCGAAGAGGTTGCTGCCTATGTTCTCCTCTAGGATTTTGATAGATTTCCTGCCTCACATTGAGGTCTTTTATCCATTTTGAGTTTATCTTTGTGTGTGATATAAGAGAATGGTCAAGTTTCATTCTTCCACACATAGCGGTCCAATTTTCCCAGCACCATTTATTGAAGAGACCGTCTTTTTTCCCCTGGATATTTTTTCCTGCTTTGTCAAAGATTATTTGACCATCGAGTTGAGGGTCCATATCTGGGCTCTCTATTCTCTTCCACTGGTCTATGTGTCTGTTTTTGTGCCATAGCTATGTGATCATAGCTTTGTAGTAAACCTTGAAATCAGGCAATGTGATGCCCCCAGTTTTGTTTTTCTTTTTCAGCATTTCCTTAGCAACTCAGGATCTCTTCTGGTCCCATACAAATTTTCGGATGCTTGTTCAAGCTCTTTGAAAAATGCTGGTGGAATTTTGATCAGGATGGCATTGAAAGTATAGATTGCTCTAGGCAGTATAGACATTTTAACAATGTTTATTCTTCCAATCCATGAGCATGGAGTGGTCTTCCATCTTTTTTGTCTTCTTTAATTTCTTTCATGAGTGTTCTGTAGTTCCTCGAGTACAGATCCCTTACCTCTTCGGTTAGGTTTATTCTCTGGTATCTTATGGTTCTTGGTGCAATAGTAAACGGAATCAATTCTGTAATTTCCCTTTCTATATTTTCATTGTTAGTGTATAAGAAATCAACTGATTTCTGTACATTGATTTTGTATCCTGCCACATTACTGAATTGCTGTATGAGTTCTAGTAATTTGGGGATGGAGTATTTTGGGTTTTCCATATAAAGTATCATGTCATCTGCAAAGAGAGAGGGTCTGACTTCTTCATTGCCAATTTGAATACCATTTATTTCTTTTTGTTGTCTGATTGCTGTTGCTAGAACTTTTATATCAACATGGACGGGACTGGAAGAGATTATGCTGAGTGAAATAATTCAAGCAGAGAGAGTCAAGTATCATATGGTTTCACTTACTTGTGGAGCATAAGGAATAACACAAAGGACATTGGGAGATGGAGAGGAGAAGTGATATGGGGGAAATTGGAGGGACAAACCAAAAAAGACTGTGGACTCTGAGAAACAAACTGAGGATTTTGGTTTGGGGGGGGGGGCGGGTGAGCCTGGTGGGCATGTATTGAATGGAGCACTGGGTTTGGTGAAAACAATGAATTTTGGAACACTGCAAAGATACAAAATAAAATAAAATGGAAAAAATGCCAATGTCATTAAAGACAAGGAAAAATGGAGGAATGATCCAGATTAAAGGAGTCTAAAGGGATAAAACATCTAAGTGCAACGTATGATCCTGAATTGGATCCTGGATGAGAAAAATGAAATTTGGTGTATATTTGATTGGATAAAAATGTTAGTAAGTTTTGATAGATCAGGTAATAGTCTTGCATCAGTGATTTCCCAATTATGATCATTGCACTGTGGTTATGAAAGTTAATATCCTTGTGTTTACAAAGAAGTATTTAGGAGTAAAAGGGCATCATGTCTACAACTTGCTCTCAGGGCAAAGTGTTAGCAGTACATTTGAGGGTTGCTCAATGAAGGCTATGTGAGAAATCTTTGAACTATTCTTTCAATGTGGACTTATATCTGAAATTATTTGAAAACCCAAGGTTTTAAAGAAAAAGGATAAAGAGAAAATAATAATTGATGACTATAGGGGAAAGAAGGTGAATAAGAGATAAGTGTTTGATATAAATAAAGGAGGAGCTCCTGGGTGACTCAGTTGGTTAAGCCTCTGACTCTTGGTTTTGGCTCAGGTCAGGATCTCAGGGTTGTGAGACTGAGCCCTGTGTGGGGCTCTATACTTAGCGGGGACTGTGCTTGGGATGCTTTCCCTCTGCCCCTCCTCCTACTCAGCCATATTCTCTCTCTCTCTCTCTTTCTCTCTCAAAATAATAAATAGATAAAATAAATCTCTTTAAAACATAAAGGAAAAAATAGAAGATAGCCAAGTAAAGAATAAATGAAGAAAACGCATATGTCAACAGTAATAAGTGACTCTGATGTTGTGTACTTGTAAAGTTAATTCCAAGGTCTTTAAAATCAGGGGCTCATAGATCCTGGTGAGCTTCAGAGCCTAAGAACTCCCTGAACTGCCTATAAAATAGAGGCAGGCACAGGAATTTGTTTTTGGAAGGTTTCCTGACTTTCTTTAGATTTGGAAAGGGGGAGGCCAATCTTCTCCCCACTTGCTGTCCCCACCCCAGGGTTTAAGAACCAAACGTCTATTTAGAGGACACCATATTTTTTGTTGTTGCTGAATTTACCTGACTCGTTTGCCATGTCTTCTCAGTCTCAGTAGACTTTTCTCCCTCAAACTTTTCTTGGAAGAGACAGAGACTCTATCCCATCCATAAAACCTTTCCCTTGACCTCTGTGGAGATAAGAAATCAAGAGACATTGTGAAGTGCCTGCTCCTTTAGAACTTTTGTCAATTAGGCTGGCCTATGTCAAAAGCAGGGAAATCAAAAGCGATAACATGCTGAAAAGAGAAAACATTTTTCCTTAGGATGGCAGGAAGTCCTTGGGAAGACCAGACCATTGCCATAGGCCTGATTCTGTGGGAAAGAGAAGCTTTGGGAAGAAGAGTCTAGGGAACATGGGGTTCTCTATCTTTCAGCAGTGCTATGGGCACCACAGTGCTATGGACCCGAGATGCTTTCTCAAACCTGACCAGGGCATGGTATCAACCATGCTCAAGAGCTTGCAGCAAATGTGTCCTGCAACCTCAGGACAAAGCAAAGAATATCAATCTTCATCCAAATGTCCCATTATGCTCTTCTTCATTTCCTGCAAGGCCTTTCTTAAGCAAAAGTGGCTGTGATGCCTCATGTAAATAGAAAATTCTAAAAGTGGGCAGCCATCAGAATTACCTACATGGATTCTACTAACCAGCCATCAATACAAGGCCAAGCTCTCCCCTACCATTTTCCCTTCTGTTAGTGTCATTCTCAGCCACTAACTCTCTACATGGGGTTCTGGACAGGTGTGAGTTTATTTATATGGTCCTTAATTAGGTGACCACATATCACAGTTTGCCCAGAACAGGCCCAGTTTACACCTACTGAGGCATGATTATTATGTAGAGCATCCCTTTGTACTCTCAAAGGTGTCCTAGTTTGCATAGTAAATCATTTGCTCATTCCTTAATTCTCATTATATCAGAGAGATTAAGGAGAACTCCATGTTAATGCCAAAAAGGTCTCTGACCCTGCTAGTGTTACATGATTATCTCTAAACCAATCACCATCTTCTACAGGATGAAGTACACGGATTAGTTCAAGGTGGTCATGTGCTCATGTCAGAGTTGATAGGTCACTGATGGGCTCCATTAGAGGAAGACTTGTTCTGGAAAGGCAAAGAGGCCAAGCAAACCAGAAAGAAATTATTATAGGACACATGACTGAGGGCCTGCTCAAATTTTAAACAGCTTGTTGGCCGGTTTAACTTTTATTGGCTCTGATTGCTATTGTTTCATCCCAACTGAGCTGCAAACTCAAGAGGCCAAAACTTAGATTCAGATACAGATTTAGATAATATTTATAGATATAGATACCCATCACACATATGCACTTACGTCCAAAGAAAATGTCCTCTAAATGTCTTTAAAATTAATTAAAGTTTAGAATTAAAAACTCAACCTAGTTTTCAGGTTGCAAAAATTATTTTCATATACATAATCTAATTTATTTCTAGAGATTTCATAAAATGAATATTCTTTTTATCCCTTTATTGCACTTGTAGAAACTGAGGCCTAAGAACACATGTCTCTCTGAACAAATTAATGGAACTCAAATTGTAGTTTTATAATTTTTAAATTCCATAATTTTTCTTTCATATCTGTGACACTGAGTGTTGTTTTATTTTTCCTATTTATTTGCCACCCTTTATTTTGCTGTTATAATTAATACATGCTTATTGCAAAAGAAAAAAAAAGAAAAGAAAAGAAATGGAGGAGGAAGAAACATAGAAAAGCATAAAGAAAAGCAAATAATCCATATTTCCCATTACTCAGAAATAATCAATATTAAGACTCTATTGTATTTCATTCCAATCTTTCCTTTATGCATATGGAACATATTATGGACTGAATTGTGCACTCCTACCCCAAGTACATATTAGAGTCCTAACCCCCAACATGACTGTTTTTGGAGATAGGGTTTTATAAATGTTAAGTAAGGTTAAGTGAGATCATAAGCCTGAGGACTTAACCCTCCAGGAGTGAAGTCCTTATAAAGAGGAAGAGACACCAGCAGTGAGCATGCACAGATGAAAGGCCATGTGAGAACATCACAAGAAGGGGCCATCTGTAAGCCAGGAAGAGATTCTCAGCAGAAAACAACCCTGCTGCTCCTTGATTTTAAACTTCCAGCCTCCAGAACTGTGATAAAATGAATTTTTGCTTTTCAAGCCATAAGCCTGTGGTATTCTGTTATGGTAGCCCATGCAGACTAATGTAAAGAATATATATTTTAAACAAATTTAAGATTATACTACATGTATAATTTTGTATCCTTCCTTTTTTGAAATATTGAAATTTCCCCCCAAATTTCAGTATTCTTTGCAAATCTGATTGTTGAAACAGAAATATAATACTTCACCATATTGATATGCCCTGGGTTATTTAGCTAATTCTCTATTGGATATGTATGGTACCTTCAATTATAAAAAATACTGCAATAAAAACATTTTTATAAATTCACATTGGCCTGTAGTTCTAGCATTTTATGTATAATACATACATAAGGTAAGAAGAAGTTTACAGGTAAAGAAAAGTTTAAAATTTTGATATAATATGCAAAATTGCTTTCCAAATACCAAATACCGCTTCTGCATGCATTACTTCAGAATTTCTATTTCATTACACACTTCCACCCTTAAGTACCATTTACAAAGTATTTACCAATCGATAGGGGAAATTTCTTATCTTATTTTTATTTTAATGTACATTTACTTCACTTATAATAAAAGTAAGACTTTTTTATGTGTTTCTTTTTCTTTTTTTAAGATTTTATTTATTTATTTGTCAGAGAGAGCGGGAGCGAGCACAGGCAGACAGAGAGGCAGGCAGAGGGAGAAGCAGGCTCCCTGCCGAGCAATGAGCCCGATGTGGGACTCGATCCCAGGACGCTGGGATCATGACCTGAGCCGAAGGCAGCCGCTTAACCAGCTGAGCCACCCAGGCGTCCCTTTTTTATGTGTTTCTTGACCATTCAATTTCTTCTTTTGTGAATTGTCAATATCCTTTTACCATATTTGTAATTGGTTGGTTTTATAATTTTATTGATTTTTAAACACTCTTTATATATTATAGATAGTAACTTAATCTCTCTTTGTTATAAAACTTTACTTTAAATGTCATTTTAATGTACTTTTGTAAATATTTACTCCCACCTTTACCCTAGGTTAAAACCGCAAGTATGTTCCCTTATAATCAAAAAGGGCTGTTTTCTCTATTCCTTTGATCAGTCCTAATGCCCACAAAAGGTCTTCCATGGACTGCTAAACCTTGTTATAAGTTGGTTCGTTATCACAAAGATTTTAAGGTAATGGTAGGTCAAAGCATATTTACTGAAGCAAACTTTGTTCAGTGAAAACCTGATGTTACACAGTTAACCTCTGACCTAGTCTTAATTCTGTTCTCTAACTCCTGTATTATATAAGAATACTGCAATTGTTTGAAGTGTTGAGTCAGATATGTCCAGAACTTCCAATTACTGTGAGAGGAACTCAGCCCAGCACTTTCAAAGCTTGACATGAAATAGCCACTTTATTTGAAAAGTGCTGTTTTAATCTGTGTCATAGCAACATTCAGAGTCTTTGGCTAAGATAAATAATTAACTTTCAGACTAGTGTGGGGGATTTGTCTTTTATTTTGCTAAGGAATTGTGAATCTGTGCCAAACATATATTATATTCCTAAATCATCCAACTGTGATATGAGAATAATATATATTAACTTTATTGGCTAAAATGAAAACTGTGAAAACAGAGTCAGCCTTAAAGAGGGCTGTAGTAATTTTACATAATGACATGCCAAGTTGCGGATCACAATCTGAAATCCTAAAGATTCTGCATATTTTACATGCTTTTCACATATTTAAAAAATTACAGCTCGGCTGTTTCTTCCTGCCCAGTTTATGATTGAACAGACATAGTCACATTTGAAAGGAACGCTGTTTAGGCAAACCACATCACAGAGAAAATACAGAGGGGAGAGGTGCACTCCTTGGGTATATTTTAAAGCACCTAAGTTTAGGAATTAGAACATTTGCTTTCTAATTCATCAGATGCCGTTTAGCCTGAGGTGGGTGTCACTCTACATCTCTTTCATTAAACTTTATTCCTGGATGTGGGAATACTAATTGTTTATTTTATCTTAGAAGTTCAATAAGTAATAAAAGCATTAACAGGGCTTACAACTTACAGAATCCATAAAGAGCGAAATTTGTCCTGCAAACAGGTTTTGATTGGCCTGCAAGGTGTTTAAAAATAGATTGAATCCAAGTAACCGTAGAGGACACACATGTCCCCCATTTACCATTGTCACTTCTTCTTGTCTTGTACCCACCCAGCTTTACCTCCTGGCCTCTGCAAACATCGAGTGGGGAGCCACAGTGGTGTTTCAAGCGTGGTGTGCAGATCACCTTCATATAGGTGCTTGTTTAAGGAAGCAGTGACCTGGGTCTTAACCCAAACTTATTAAATCTGAATCTCTAGAGGATAGGGTCTAGGAATTGGTGCTTTTAATAAGAACCACTGAACAAGTGTGAGACTGTTATTTTTCATCTTTAAAAAAGCAGTCATGATGCATGCATAGGAGTCTTCAGGGAAATTAAAAACCCTTGCTCTCACAGCCATAGGCAGAATGAGCTACAAGAGTCTAGCTTAGACTTGTCTAAATGTATACTTTTCATGAATGACATTAAACATGAGTAAGAATGGGCTGTGAAACCCATTCGATCTTCCTCAGTTTCCTCCCCTGTACCAAGAGGGGATGGATCTTTAAGCTCTGCTCCTGCTCCAATGCCCATGTCTCGGTGGGCTGTCTCCTTTCAGAACTTTAAGAGATCCTGCACTCTAATCCCACAGTCAATGTGGGATATACTGGTAAACTCTATTAGAGTCCTTAATGGATTATTTAAAAAATATTGATTATTGCCCTCTGCAGTGGGCATCTGCTTGTTTTGATTTCCTAACATCTACTCTGCCTTCTAGAGATAATGGAAACCCAGTTGGACATTGGGGAGCCATTAATCAAGATGGGACTGTTCATTAAGTTCACATGACCCACGCTTGGCCAATCAGGTGTTCTCTTCCTGGGACTGGCATCTTGGATGGTGTGACTCCAGGATAGAAAATAGACAAAGCTTATCTAGAAGGCAGCATGTGAGCCCACAGTCCACCACCCTGTTCCAAAGGCCCAGATCTACCATGGCGCTGTCCTTTCCAGGCCCGGATCTTTTCTTCTATGAGCCACCACAGATCTTTTCAGCTAGCCCTTTTATTTCACTTGAGTTAACCAGTGAGTGACAGCTTCTGCTACCAAAACATTTAATCCATTCCCCTATAAAAGTCTCGGTTTCCTCTCTCCCAGCATTTACACAGCAAATCAGAGAGGCTCTGGTCAGAAAAGAGGCTTGGAGAAAGCTCACCTGCAGAAGAATTTTACCCTCCCAGTTGTGCCTTGATTTCGCCTGGCTTTTTAATTTTTGTTCAACTCCCCTGATACAGTCTGACAGTTTGAGGAGTACTGTTTCTCTACGATAAGAAAGCATTTGCCTTAGGGAGGAGGGAGAAGATTGAATGGAAGCATTTTATATTCACTTGAACTACAATTATTTTGCTGACACAGGGCAAGGTATTAACAGGGTTTTGCTGTTGGGAACTTAAAAGCCATTTGGCCTATCCCTTGTTCATACGTTTCTCATTTTTAATATTGTGGTTTAAATACAGTAACATGTGGTTAAGAAAAAAATAAAAACATGCACCCTGACCTATATGGATATTCAAACCCCCCATGTGATTGCGCTGTTTGGGGAAGATCTAGATGGAAAAGTCTAGATCTCCACATTCAGGCTTCAAGCCACCCTTCTGATTTAATCCCCCCTTGGTCCTTTCACACCCTTTTTCTGGGGCCATCTATTCTGTCCTCTAGCATCTGGTTCTCATCCCTAGCTATGCATGTGAATCACTTGGGAAGTTTTTCAAAATATTGATTCCTCACCCCCGTCACAGAGATATGGCTTTAATTGGTGTGAGGTACTGTCTGGGTATCAAGATTTGTGATGGTCCCCCAGGTGATTCTAATGCACAGGCAAGTTTGAAAATTCACAGTTTAGGGCAGTTTATCAGCATTCATAATCCACAGCCAAATCCAGCACACTTCTTGTTTTGTAATTAAAGTTTCTTTCTTTTTTTTTTCTTAAAGATTTTATTTATTTATATGAGAGAGAGAGAGAACACAAGCAGGGGGAGTGGCAGGGAGAGGGAGAAGCAGGCTCCCACTGAGCAGAGAGCCCGATGTGGGGCTCAAACCCAGGACCCTGAGATCATGACCCGAGCTGAAGGCAGACCCTTCACAGACTGAGCCACCCAGGCGCCCCATAATTAGAGTTTTCCTGGAGCCCAGCCATGCGTATTCCTTTGCATGGTGCTTATTATATTCTCCTGTTACAATGACCTAGGTGAGCAATTGTAACAGAGACCTTATTGCCTGCAAAGCTGAAAATATTTAATATCTGGACTGTAAGGTAAAGAAATGTTCAACCTCTGCTCTGGAACAGTGATTCTCGAAAGTGTACCTGTGTCAGAATCACCTTGTAAGGCTTGTGAAAACACTTTGCATGATCATACCTGCAGAACTTCTGAGTCAGTAGGTCTGGAGTTGTACTTTGTTTTTTTAAAGGATTTTATTTATTTACTTGAGAGAGAGAGCAAAAGCAAAAGAGATCACAGAGGCAGAGGAAGAAGCAGACTCTCCACTGAGTGGAGAACCCGATGCAGGACTCGATCCCAGGACCATGAGATCATGACCTGAGCCAAAGGCAGACGCTTAACTGACTGAGCCACCCAGGCACCCCTGGGGAATGTGTATTCTTAACAAGTTCCCAGATAGAACTGATCCTGCTGGTTTGAGATCACACTCTGAGAGTCATTATACCAGAGCAGTGCTTCTCAAACCATAATTGCCTAGAAATCATTGGAATTCTTACTGAAGTGACTCTGCTTCGGTCAGCCTGGAATGAATGCTGAGGTTCTGTATTTCTAACAAGTTTCTAGGTTATGCCCATGAGGCTAGCCCAAGGACCACACTTTGAACAGCAAGACTTTAAACATTTTTGATTTTCCACCTCTATAACTTTGTTCGCAATGTCTTGACTCTGAGTGTCCAATTTTTATGTACTTTCAAACTTTCTCTTCCATGAAGAGATAACCTCTTTTTTTGTATTTAATTTCATTAGAAACCCAAAGTGCCTTTCATAGGGTACCTTTCAGCTTTTCACCTTGTGTTTGCAATTACATATTTTGTATCTATTCCACTAGGTAGATACCATCCTGACAAACATTTTATTCTTTTTGCCACTTTTTAAAATTATTATTAACATATAGTGTATTATTTGCCCAGGGGTACAAGTCTGTGAATCATCAGTCTTACACAATTCGTAACACTCACCATAGCATATACCCTCCCCAATGCCCATCACCCAACCACCCTTTCCCTCCCTCCTCCCTCCACCCCCCAGCAACCCTCAGTTTGTTTCCTGAGATTAAGAGTCTCTAATGGTTTGTTTCTCTTTCTGATTTCATCTTGTTTCATTTTTTCCCTCTCTTCCCCCACGATCCTCTGCCTTATTTCTCAAATTCCACATATCAGTGAGATCAAATGATAATTGTCTTTCTCTGATTGGCTTATTTCACTTACCATAACATCCTCTAGTTCCATCTATGTTGTAGCAAATGGCAAGATTTCTTTCTTTCTTTCTTTTTTTTTTTTTGATGGAAAACATTTTAGACATGGCAAGAGAACATAGTAGAAATGCTTAGAGATGAAGATCAAAGGTAATCTGGCTATTGATGTTCTCATTTTTTTGTCCTTCCCATTTCAAGCAAGAAGTAAAATTATGAGGCTCCTTTGCCCCAAGGGAAATTTGCAGCATGGTGGAAAGCTGAAGCTGCTGTCAGTCAAGAACATGCCCTGTCTCACTGAAAAGCCCCAAGTCATGGAAGAGCCTATGTCATGTGTCCCAGGGAGAGTGGAAGCAAAGAGTGTCTTTGAAGAACAGGAAAAGATAAATACTGGGCTTTTCTCTCCCAGACTGAGAAGGGAGGCAGCAGTTAACCATACCTTCTCCCCAGCCACACCCAGAGGGGCACCAAGCTCAGAGAGCAGCAGCTGTGTGGTGTTCCTAGAGAGACTAGACATCATCCCTGAGGTTCCAGGCCTGGAAAAGTCTTCCCATCCTATGGGTGGTACAGAATTAAAGAGTGATGTGGTTTCAAAGAACAATAGGGGTTTAGCCAATGCTCTTGTCCCTGTTGACCAAGGTGGCATAGGGTAAATGTGCTATTTCCCTATCTTCCAGGCACCACATAAGTTTCTCAGATTTTTATAAAACACTAAGGGCAAATCGGAGTTGCCAATCAGAAAACCCCAGTCAGTCCTGGGATCAAATCTGAATTGATCTAAAGACTACATAGGTATGATTCTTGTTTTGAAAACCCTGAGTTTTGGGGCACCTGGGTGGCTCAGTGGGTTAAGCCTCTGCTTTCGGCCTAGGTCATGATCTTAGGGTCATGGGATCGAGCCCCACATTGAGCTCTCTGCTCCGCGGGGAGCCTGCTTCCCCCCCCTCTCTCTCTGCCTGCCTTTCTGCCTACTTGTGATCTCTGTCTGTCAAATAAATAAATAAAAATCTTTATTAAAAAAAAAGAAAATCCCGAGTTTGTGGACAGTGATTCACCATCAGGTACATTCCTAGAAATATTACTTGATGAAATAATTGGAAAATTGACAAAGATTTATCTATGAGGGTATTTATCATAGAGTTAGTTATTTAAATATTATAAAAGTATTTTGATACAACCATAAAATGGACTACTATTAAGAGTCATGTGGGGCACCTGGGTGGCTCTGTTGGTTAAGTGTCTGACTTGGGCTCAGGTCATGATCCTGGAGTCCCGGAATCATGTCCTGCATTGGGCTCCCTGCTCATGCGCAAAAGATTTTTTGATGCCATGGAAAGTTATTCTCAATATTTCGTTAAGGATAAAAAGATTATAAATCAGCATATACAGACTGATCTCAACTTAAAAAAAAAACCTGTCTACAGGCTTCAAAGTGCTGAAAAGATCAAATAAAATATTAATAGTGGTTAACTGTAGGTAGTGAGATGGAGTGATTTTTATTTTCATCTTTGTGGCTTTCTAAATTTTCCAAAACCTTGAGAGTAAAAAAAGTATATATTTCTTAATATCAAAAAAAAATGTTTAAAGGTCATTTTTTTTAAAATACAGCTTTGAGTCTTAAATCCAAAAAAAAAAAAAACAAAACCCTCTCACTTTGGATGCCACAAGTACTCAAATCTCCATGGCACAGTGAAGATTAAGTCTCCATTTATCTGACATTTTGCTTTTCTTTCCTGAGGCCTGAGCTAACAAGCTTTTAAAAGCTACACTTTTGTGGCTTATTCTGAAATTTTTCACCAACTGCAACTGCCTCATGTCTGCTCTCCCTACCATTAGTGACATCTGTCTCTAGACTATCATTGACCTGGCTGCTCCAGTTAGCTTCTCAACGCGTAGGACATTCAGTGCTGAAGAGAAGTTCAAGTGTACATTCGAATCTCAGCTCTGAATGGTCAAAAGCTCAGAGGAAAAAACACAAGTAAAACCAACCAATCACTGAAGAAGTAATTAGTACAAGTTTCTTGTGCCCAGGCGAAAAGGACAGTTTGCAAACTGAGAGCACTCAAACCAAACCAAACATATACCCCTGAGGCTCATATACCTCTGAGGCTCAGAGGTATATGTTACAAAGCAACTTATTCAGGGTAGAGGCAGTGACGGTTTAGTCTTCACAGCGGTTGGCTACAATATTAGAATTTTTGTACATGAAAGGAAGTTGGTTAGTGGCTATCTCTTACCCATTTCAGGGAATGATTTAAGTTTCAATTATGATTTTCAGAGGCACAAGGAAGCAATGATTCAGATCAAGTTAGCCTCGATGTATTATAAAACTATAATTATAAAATTTATAATTACAATTATAAAATTATTGCTTGTATGACTAAACTGGCTTTGTCTCCTCAGGGAATTTTCAAGGCTAGTCTCCATTTGTGTTTGGCTCTAACAGTACTGTCTAGCTGTGTGTAGGCACTAAATCTCAACCTACTCATCTGTAATGTGGGGTGATGACAGTACCTACGTCAGGGTTTTTGGCTATAAGGATGACCACTCTATGAAACGTGTAGCAGTTGTGTTATTGCCACTCTCTTAGCTTTGAATTACTCCTTGGGCTTCCTTTTTTTTTCTTATGTGAATACCATTACTTAACCTTGAGTCAAGGAAATGCAAATGAAAACCAGAAATGAGATAATATCCCCACCAGGTCTTTTTTTTTTTTTTACTAAATCAATATGTTGAAAAGGACATGGAGTTATGGAAAGTCTAATTAACAGCTGGTTGCTGTAAATTGATACAATCACTTTGGAAAACAGGTTGACATTTGTTTAACAAAGTCAAAGATATGCAGCCTTATTGGCCTTCAGTTCTTCTTCTAACTACATGCTCTAGAGAAATTTGTGTATACGGGAGTCAGAGCACATACTGAGAATGTTTATATCAGCACTGTTATTCCTGAATTACATCCTCCCCAAAATTTATATGTTGAAGCCCTAACCCCCAGTGTGAGTGTGTTTGGAGAAAGGGCCTTCAGGGGGGCAATTAAGTTTAAATGAGGTCATAATATGGAGTCTAATCTCATAGAATGGTACCCCAAAAATATCATATGTATATGACTTCTTGACCTCCATAATCACACAAGCCAATTCCTAAAAGAAATCTCTCTCTTTCTCTCTATACCAGATTAGGTATTATATTGAGGGAGTGAAAGAAAATATTTCTTTTAGGAAATGTGTCATGATTATGAAGACTGAGAGGTCCCATGATATGATATCTACAAGCTGGAGAACAAAGATATTTATAATTATGTAATTAAGTGTTGTATAACTAAGTTGTGTAATTAAGTTCGGGTTTGAAGGCCAAAGAACCATGAGTGCAGATGTGATGTCCAAGGGCAGAAGAACATGAATGTATGAATGTCCTGGCTCAAGCGAAAAACACATTTGCCCTTCCGGTCTTTTTGTTATATTCAGGTCCTCAATGAGTTAATTGATTCCCACTAGCATTTATGAGGGTGATTTTTTTCTCAGTCTACTCACTCAAATGTTAATCTCTTCTGGAAACACACTCACAGACACACCCAGAAATCATGTTTTACCAGCTATCTAGTAAATCCTTAGCCTAGTCAAGCTGGCCCATAAAGCTAAGCATCACAACATGGGAAAATAAAACAGGTATCTGCAAACAGGAAGAGAACCTAACTCCATCAGAAACTAAACTCTATCAGAACTTTGATATTGGACTTTCCAGCCTCCAGAACGGTGGCAAAATAAATTCTGTTGTTTAAGCCTCCTAGTCTGTGATGTTTTGTTATGTCAGCCTGAGCAGATTTAGACCAGCATTATTTCAAATGGCACTGAACTGGAAACAACCCAAATATCGATTAACCAGAGAATAGATGGTAGAGTTATGGCACGTTCACTCAAGGGGGTACTCTACAGCAAATAAAAAGGAATAAACTACAGATACATGAATAAATACCACAAATAAATACAATGTATAGCACAAGGAGCAAAACACGAAATAAAGTATACAGTATGATTCCATTTATGTAAAGTTCCATGATAGGCAAAACTGAGCTACATTTTTGGAGGGATACATACTTAAGTGGAAGAGTATGTTTTAGAAAGGCAAGGAAATTGATTACCATAAAAGGCAAGATCGTGATTCACCTCTAGAGGGGCACAAAGGGTATTGTGTTAAAAAAGGAAGACATGGGTCTTCTGGGTTGCTGACAATATTCTATTTATTGACTTTGACAGTAGTTATACAAGGGCCCATTTTATAATCATTTATTATACTGACATTTATGATTTATGCATATTTCTGTATGAATGCTATATTTCACATTTAACAATAAATGTATTTAGGGGAGTGCTAGGAGTATGTCACCCTGAATGTGTCCCTGCTGTTTGTTAATCTCAATTCCTACCTAAGAGTAGTTTTCCTCTCCTGACTCTGTCTGGCAGGCAGACAAGGTCTATAGTATGAGAGTGTGACTTTAAGCTCTATAGATTATCTCTAGGAGATGAAGTGTGAGCCAGACTTTTTATTCTGGCTTTAGGCAGAGCCCAGAACTGTGGAGAATTCTGAAGCAAAATCAGTACACCTATAATCTTGGAGAGGGCATAGCTGTTGGAAATCTATGGCATTCCAAGAAGAAGAGCGATACCCTCCTGCAAGATATTCCAGGGAGATTTCCCTTTCTCTTTCCCTTGGGAACTTCAACTGGGTACTGGCAATTGGGCACTCAGTTGGGAATTGAACTAGACACATATGCAGAGATATCTTTGTGCTTACCACCTACAGAAGTGAGTACTCCACGAGCTCAGCCTGAGCCCTCTGAATAGACAAAAGTAAACTATAATTTCTCTAAAGGGTCTTAATGGCCAGAGAGAGGAAAAACACTCAGAACATCCAGTAAAGCTGGTTCTTAACTAAACAGAGATGTTAACAACTAGATAGACAATTACTAAAACAGTGCAACGAACATAATATAAGAGATTAGAAGATTCTGTTTCAGTCTCCAAAGGATTTGTGGACCTAGAAATCATGATTTTTGAATGAAAACTTTAATTTATAAATTGAATGAGAATTAATGAGTGTCCCAGCATATCAAATGGAACATATATCCCCAAACATTGTAAAACTTCAAAGAGATGGGGATCATGAGGGAAAAGTTAGAAGACTTGGAAGATGATTAAGCATGAATAATAGAAAATCTTGAAGGAAAAAAGAAAAAAAAAACAGATAAAAGAGAGGCGCTATTTAAAGCTTCTATACTGAAGAAAACTTGAGTCTCAACACATAAAAGGCCTGAGTGAGTTCCAAGTGTTACTTAAGAGGATATGATAACTATTTACAAATTTAAAAAAATCACTCTGGTATTAGAATAACATCTATAGATAATTGAGAGATAAAGATTTGTAATCATTCAAACACCAGGAGGTTGGGAATATATTTGTACACATGGAAGAGTTCAAAGGATTTGGTGTTCATAGGCCCCCTTTTGAGGAAGGATCTTCACCAAGAAAAAAAAAAAAGAGTTGCAACAAAGAACTCAAGATAGGAGAAGACAAAGAGGAGAAGAAACAAAAGTTCTTGCAAAATATAGAGCTAAAAAATTATCTGGGAGCATAAATATATGAACTAGAACAAAGATTCTTAAAACGTAAGAGCCATGTTTCAAGGGAAGACATAATAATGGATTGGAACTGAACTGAAATGTTTGTTTAACTATCTTAACAAAACCTGAGCTGTCAAGGTGGTAGAGATGGGGAAAAATTAAGCACAAGGAAACTAGTATAAGAATAGATCTTCTTGAAGGGAGATGTGTGGCTGTAGGATAGAGTTAGTACTTTATTTTCATATAATTGAAAAGTATGAGTTTGTGAATATCAGGAAAGGAAAAATGGGATGGAAAATACAGTTGCCTTTCTAAATTGATGGATGCAGGTAAGGGGACAGGGTTGGAATAGTCTGCTCGATCAAATAAGAAAAAAAGGCAGATGGATGTGTCTTGTCATTAACTGACAATAAAGTTTATAAAAATAAATTGAGGTCAAAATAATAATTAACAATTAATTTAAAAATTGTACTGTTAGCTTTGTATTTAGAATTGAGCAAAAATTTTGGCTCTGAACTTTCTAAGTTTCCATTTGGCACAAATTTTCCCAGATATTTCATGTTTTGATAATCTATGCAGTTTTATAAGTTGCCTTAAATAAATTTTACAAGACATAGTGTACATTTTGAAAAGTCATTTGTAATAAGATACAATATACATTTTTTGAAAAAAGACTATATACAAGTATATTTTAGAGACAAATATGACCAAAAAAATGTAAAAAGAAAGAGTAAAGTGATGGTCAAGGAGATACCATGCAAAAGAAAGCATTAAGAAGAAAAGAGTGACAATATCAAACATGGATAATGAATTTAGGTTAAAAATACTGGACAGAATAAGATATACTTGTCATAGATCTTTATGCATCAAAATAATACATAGCAGTTGAATATAAAGCAAAATGCATACAAATGCAAATAAAATTTAATAAAAATGCAAATATAGTACTATCCCTTAGTATGCCTATTCAGAATTGAAGGGTTGTGTTAGACCAAAAATGAGGATGCACATAAAAAAACTGAATAGCACAATTTTATAACTTTTAAATAGAAAAATACATTTTGTATATATCCATGGAAAAGAATTTATAAGAATTTATAAGAATTAATTAAACCTGGCTAAAGAAACTATGTAGGACATGTTTTGTGATCAAAATATAATGAAGTTAAGAATAACTAGGTTTGGGGTGCCTGGGTGGCTCAGTGGGTTAAAGCCTCTGCCTTCGGCTCAGGTCATGATCTCAGGATCCTGGGATCCAGCCCCTCATGGGGCTCTCTGCTCAATGGGGAGCCTGCTTCCCCACCCCCTCTGCCTGCCTCTGCCTACTTGTGATTGCTCTCTCTGTCAAATAAATAAATAAAATCTTAAAAAAAATTAAAAAAAAGAATAACTAGTTTTTCTTTTTTAAAAGTAGAATGAAATAATAGTTTATAAAGGACCTTGGGCCACAAAAGAAATCAAACCTGAAATTCCAAGTGGTCTGGAAAGGAGTGAAAATGAAAATGCTTCATCAAAAACCTAAGAATTTTAATAAAGATTTTGTTTAAGGGAAAATGTATGGCCTTCAGTGCTTTTATCAGGAAAAAAGAAAGAGAAAAAAAGTGGGGGGAGAAAAAAGGAACTAAATACTTCCTAAATCTTTTTGACTTATTAAATTTTTAGGAAAAAATTAAGCAACAAAATCTACCAAAAATTGCCAAATGGAAATTAATAAAGATAATAACTAAGATTGATCCAGTGAAGAAAAAAACAAAGAATATAGATATTCAGAAGCTACTTCTTTTTTTTTTCTGTCTCTGATGGTATTTAAATTTTATTTTATTTTTTTTTCCAGTGTTCCAAAATTCATTGTTCATGTGCTTCATGCAATATGTGCCCTCCACAATACCCACCACCAGGCTCAACCAACCTCGTTACCCCCTCCCCTCCAAAACCCTCAGTTTGTCTCTCAGAGTCCACAGTCTCTCATGGTTTGTCTCCCCCTCTGATTTCCCCCAACTCACTTCTCCTCTCCATCTCCCAATGTCCTCTGTGTTATTCCTTATGCTCCACAAGTAAGTGAGACCATAAGATAACTGACTCTCTCTGCTTGACTTATTTCACTCAGCATAATCTCTTTCAGTCCTGTCCATGTTGATACAAAAGTTGGGTATTCATCCTTTCTGATGGAGGCATAATACTCCATTGTATATATGGACCATATCTTCTTTACCCATTCTTCCGTTGAAGGGCATTTTGGTTCTTTCCACAGTTTGGCAACTGTGGCCATTGCTGCTATGAACATTGGGGTACAGGTGGCTTGTCCTTTCACTACATCTGTATCTTTGGGGTAAATACCCAGTAATGCGATTGCAGGGTCATAGGGTAGCTCTATTTTTAATTTCTTAAGGAATCTCCACACTGTTTTCCAAAGTGGCTGCACCAACTTACATTCCCACTAACATGTCAGAAGGTTCCCCTTTCTCCACATCTTTTCCCACACTTGTTTCCTGTCTTGTTGATTTTGGCCATTCTAACTGGTGTCAGGTGGTATCTCAATGTGGTTTTGATTTGAATCTCCCTGATGGCTAATGATGATGAAAAATTTTAATGTGTCTGTTGGCCATTTGTATGTCTTCTTTGAAGTGTCTGTTCATGTCTTCTGCCCACTTTTTGACATGATTATCTGTCTTGTGTGTGTGTTGAGTTTGAGGAGTTATTTATAGATCTTGGGTATCAGCCCTTGGTCTGTAGTGCCATTTGTGAATATCTTCTCCCATTCTGTGGGTTGCCTCTTTGTTTTGTGGACTGTTTCCTTTGTTGTGCAGAAACTTTTGATCTTGATTAAGTCCCAAAAGTTCATTTTCGCTTTTGTTTCCTTTGCCTTTGGAGACATATGTTTGTTTGTTTTTTTAAAGATTTTATTTATTTATTTGTCAGAGGGAGAGAGAGAGAGAGAGCGAACACAGGCAGACAGAGCGGCAGGCAGAGGCAGAGGGAGAAGCAGGCTCCCCGCCGAGCAAGGAACCCGATGTGGGACTCGATCCCAGGATGCCGGGATCATGACCTGAGCCGAAGGCAGCCGCTTAACCAACTGAGCCACCCGGGCGTCCCTGGAGACATATCTTGAAGGAAGTTGCTGTGGCTGATGTCAAAGAGGTTGCTGCTTATGTTCTCCTCTAGGATTTTGATAGATTCCTGCCTCACATTGAGGTCTTTTATCCATTTTGAGTTTATCTTTGTGTGTGGTGTAAGAGAATGGTCGAGTTTCATTCTTCCACACATAGCTGTCCAATTTTCCCAGCAGCATTTATTGAAGAGACCATCTTTTTTCCCCTGGATATTTTTTCCTGCTTTATCAAAGATTATTTGACCATCGGGTTGAGGGTCCATATCTGGGCTTTCTACTCTGTTCCACTGGTCTATGTGTCTGTTTTTGTGCCAGGACTATGCTGTCTTGGTGATCCTAGCTTTGTAGTAAAGCTTGAAATCGGGCAACATGAGGCCCCCAGTTTTGTTTTTCTTTTTCAACATTTTTTAGCAATTCTTTCCTGGTTCCATACAAATTTTAAGATTGTTTGTTCAAGCTCTTTGAAAAATGCTGGTGGAATTTTGATTGGGATGGCATTGAAAGTATAGATGGCTCTAGGATATATAGACATTTTGACAATGTTTGAACCATAAGATACCTGGAAATAAGCCTAACCAAAGAGGTAAAGGATCTGTATTTGAAGAACTACAGAACACTCATGAAAGAAATTGAACAAGACAGGAAAAGCTGGAAGAGCATTCCATGCTCAGAAGCTGCTGCTTTGATAAGATCTAAAGTTTCTTAAAAACCAAGAAAGCCCAATTAAGTAAGGAATAAAAAGCAAAAATATGCAAGGCTGGAAATGAATTAGAACACACGATCACAGATGCAAAAGAGACCAAGAGAAAGCTCAGAAAAACACTTGTAACCCCAGCAACAAACCGGAGGAAAGGGGGGGATTTCTTTGTAAAATGTGAGTCCTCACCAACAGTGCTTTACACCTGAGTTTGATAATATCATCTATCAGTATTATTGTTGTTAGCATATCACACTCAAATATTTCTACCAATTCACTGTAAGATAAAGCTCAAACTTCCCTCTCTGAGAAAAATCACCAGAAACTATCAAAGGCTAAGCATCATCTTCATTATTTACAGACATTTCTGGAACATGCATTATGTCTAAGACCTGGTCTGATTCAGTAAAATAGGAGATGACTTCTTCTGGCCAAAATTTCAAATCCTTAGGAGCTGATACATACACAAGAATAATTATTTCAGACTCTGGGGGACAAGGGCCAAATAGGCAACTGAGATAACACCTGTTATGGGAAGACAGGGGTGGGTTAGATCCCTTCAGTAGGTTGATGACAGAAGGACTTCATGGAGGTGGGATTCAAGTTGAACCCTAAAGGATGAGCTGATTAAAATAGACTTTGAAGAGGAAAAGAAAGGGAGGCTGGAAAGAAAATGAGGAATTCCACGTTTGTCAAGTAGCCCATTTGGTTGAAATAAGGCCATATTATTTCAGAGGGAGCTAAAAGGTGAAGAAGATAAGACCATGTCAGACCAGATGATGGAAAACTCTGAATTCAAATCCGCGGTTTGGGATGCTTCCTATAGGCAGTGCATTAATCACTGGAGAGTTTTGTGCAAGTCAGTGACATAATAAAAAGCAATCTTCAGGAGAAGGAGAGACTTGGCCAGAGCAGCAGGACAGGGGCTCTTGTCATCATTTTAAGCCCCACAACAAGCTGGTGAAATCTAGAAAAGTCATTATCCCCATTCTGCCAGTGGAAAAACACAAAATGACTAATTCTGAGACAAACGAACCAAGAAGCTGTGTAGACATAAAACGAAGGTGCCCACAGTGAGATTGGCTGAGCATGTGCCTAGGTGCCCAGCTGCCCTTTGCCAGTGGGGCACTGTCCCACATTTGACAGCAGAGGGACTCTCTTAGTTTTTGATACTATTTCTCATCTCCTCCAGAGATAGAAGCTTGGGAGAGAGAACCCCTTTGTCATCTACATTAATTTATACACCACGAATAAGGCAAATTTTCCAAAGGCGTTTACTCCGTTTATCTTGGGGTTTGACTCTCCCTAGAGCTTAGCTTCCTCTCCCCAGGCGCACACCCATCCTCCCTGGTCGTATCATCTCCAGGAACACAGAGAGTTAACCTTTGCTATTGGATTTGCTCTGTGCAACACCAAGTGTCACCCAGGAAAGGAGTGTACAAGGCATCTGTGAAATGTATGAAAAGAAGTCCAGGAATTCAGTTAATTAACCACATCAGTTTCTTAACGTGATCAATTTTAATTAAACTGAATTTTAATAGAGATCTGTGTAGTCTGTAGAGACCAATTGCTAATTCTACAAAGCATGTGCTGCTTTTCAGTTCAGATTTGCTCCCATCTAATTAATATGGATAGAGCATTAAGCCTTTTTGGACTCTGGTGGTTTTCATTTCATGACTATTAATGATTTTAATGAACTGGACTAATTCAGTAGTTTTCATCCCAGTGTTTCAGGGCTTTGTTCATCACAAATTTCAGGTTTATAATTGGTTTCCAGGTCTTAACAGTGGTCATTGATCAGCTTCAGCAGTTCCTTTTACAACTCGGTAGGCGCTGGAGACTCTGTTAACCCCTTGCCGCCTGGAACTAGGAGGAACAGAGCAGGACTTGAAAGCAGGAGTCCAGGCCTTAACTAACCGACCTAACCGATTTTACCAACCTAACACAGCTACGGGCACGAGGCAGGACTCCAGTTTCATGTGGTGATGTTAGCACAGGGACGAATAGGAGAGGTCACCCCAGCAATGTGGAGGATTTAAGATAAAAAAATAAAAGCAAAAAAAGAAGAGATTAATTTTGTTTTTCAGCTTTAATGTTTAATACTACAGGTGAGAAATACGTTATGAAAAGGTCCTTCTTATTTTGGCGAACCAGATTTTTCTAACCACCCATTGGTTCCTACCAACCCCTAGCAGGCATTCTCAACAACTGTTAAACAGCAAGGACAAAGGAATAAGAGAATGAAAAACTATGATGAGATGATGAAAAACAGAAACCGGAAAGCTGGACCGAGAGGGGACATAGCTCCTGAAAACTAATGCCAGACCAAGCAATGAACCCAGGGATGAATATACACTGTGCCTTCCCTGGAACCAACTTCACCATTGTCAATTTCAGCCTCCCATTGAAAGCAAAAGGCAAACTTTTAAATATTTCATATCGAAGGTGATGATTGACCTCATCATTGTTGTTGCTTCCCTACTCAGTTCTGAAAGGCGACAGGCAGGACATACATAGTCATTTGCATTACACCACCTAAAGAAAGCAAGGTAAAAGAAAGCAAACTCTCTGACACAGGTGCCTGTGTCTTTAATTATCCTTGTAAGATCAGCATAAACACTCAAACTCCAGTCCCACCTTCCAGGAATGTAGTTCATAACCGCTGGAAGCTATTAAAGGCTTGCTACTATAGGCCTACCCAGAAAATTTCCTCCTGCCCTTTTATCTGCCATCTCCAAGACATAACAATCTTTGTAGAGGTGCAGGTTTGTAATTCTCAAATGTTCCTGGGACTTGTTTTTGAAGCCATTCTGCCAGAGGTCGAGATGATTTGGATTCCAAGTCCAGCTGGAATCTCTCCAATCGCTTGATTTGTAAAAAAACATCTTTCCCATCTAGGAAGGTTCTTACCAAGATGGAGATTTTTATGTATCATCTCTGTATTTTCAAGCATAGATAATCCAAAGGAAAAATTAAATGAAGGTCCTCTTCTGTTGACTACTATGATATAGTATTTAACATGACCCAAGAGAAAAAAAAATTATGCAGATGAAAAATTTGATTTATTTTATATTTTCCTCTCTCCCTTTCTGTCAGTGGTACCTGGTTTCTTTGGTAACATTGGCTGATAGATTATGTCTCTGATCAGTTGAATTCATTTCCCTCATATAGGCTAATAGGTTTAAACAAGCTGCTAGTCATAATAGAGTTGTCTTTACACGTTTAATTCCTGTTCATCTCTCAATCCTTTTCAGTCTTGCTTCTGTCCCACAGAGCTGCTGAAATGCTCTGTCATCTATAAAATGGTGATAATAATGGCTTCCTTGTAGGGTCATTGTGTAGATTAACACACTTAACAAGGTGCCTCAATAAATTACGGCTATTATTACCACTCAAGTCACCAATGACCTCCTGATTGACAAATGGTTTAAGTCCTCATCTGCTGAGCTGTCTGAAGCACTTGACACTCTCTGCCATACCTCCTGAAACTCTTCCAAGAAACCATTTGTTCGTACATTCATTCTTTCAGCAAATATAAATGGAACATCTGTTATACAAATCAGTCAGAGTTCTAGGCACTGGGGGTACCATGGTAAGAAAGGCGGAAAGTCCTTGCCCTCTTGGAGCTTTTATTTCCTCTGTAGAGGAAAATACACAAACATGTATAAAAAATATTAGTTAATATTTATTGAGCCCTTCAATTGTGCCAGGCAACATTCTCGGGTTTTTGCCTATTTTAACCCATTTAGCTTATTTAACATATAGGAAATGGCAGTAACATTATTCTCCTTTTATAGTGGAGGACACCAAGGCCCAGAGAAGTTAAGTATCTTGGCCAAGGTCACTAAGTTGGTAAGTAATGGAGCCATGATTTCAATCAAAGCCCTCTGCTCCATAATCCATACTCTTATTTACTTGATAGACAGAGATCACAAGTAGGCAGAGAAGCAGGCAGAGAGAGAGGAGGAAGCAGGCTCCCCGCTGAGCAGAGAGCCCGATGCGGGGCTCGATCCCAGGATCCTGGGATCATGACCTGAGCCGAAGGCAGAGGCTTAACCCACTGAGCCACCCAGGTGCCTCCACAATCCAGACTCTTAAATGAAATGTTCTACTACAGAAGAGAAAACAGAATAAGATCACACAAAGAAAGCTACTGTGAATGGGGTAGGAAGGGAAGCCTTCTTTGAGGAGGTGATATTTGAGCAGAAATTTGAATACTGAGAAAGAATGAGAAAAGTATGTTGTCCC
>ML093369.1:0-109719 GCA_003697995.1 Taxidea taxus jeffersonii | reverse complement strand
GAAGCCATGCTCTATGGACTGAATTATGTGTCCCCCAAATTCTTTTGTTGAAGCCCTAATCCCCAAAGTGACTGTATTTGGAGGTAGGGCTTTTTGGATGTAGTTAAAGTTAAATGAGGTCATTAGAGTAGGGTCTGATAGGACAGGTGTCCTTATATGAACAGGAAGAAAGAGAACTCTCTGTCTCCCCACCCATGTGCACCAAAGAAAGGCCATGTGAGGACAGGGAGAAGACAGCTGTCCACAAGCCAGGAGAAGAGTCTTCACCAGAAACTGAACCCTACCAACTCTGAGAAAGTACATTTCTGTTGTTTAAGCCACCCAGTCTATGGCATTTGTTTGGCAGCCCAAGAAGACTAAGATAGCAAGTGTAGTCTAGAAACCTAGAAGGATACTTCTGAAACACTCAGTGAAAGAGAGCCAAGGATTCACCAGAGCATTTGTAAAGAAGGATCCTGACAAATAGGTGTTACAGTAAGTTCAAGAGAGTGGGGAAAAGAAGAGCAACTATGGACAGCTCATTCAAGGAGTTTGGCTACACAACGGAGCAGAGAAATGAATGATCGGTGAAGAGAGTCATGACATGAGAGGAGGACTTCTGAGATGGGACATATTACAGAATGTTTGTATGCAGATGGGTTAATATCATAGATAGAGGAGGAAAAACACATGACACATGATAGAAGGAGGACAATTACAGGAAAATATCATTGAAAAAGGAAGAAGGAGTGAGATCAATGGACCTGTACAGGGATTGGCCATAGGTACAGGGACAATTCATCCATTGTACCAGAAGGGGAGACAGGATCCATAGATATATGCCCAAGAAGGGTAAGCAGGATCTCCCTTGTATCAGAACGGGAGGCAAGGTCCATAAGTACATATACCTATAGAACAGAAGATTCCATTCATAACTAGACACTATTGTTAGGATCTTTCCCTTTGTACAGATGAGGAAACGGAGGCCCGGAGAAAACAAATAACTGGCCCAAGTAGTTGACTCAGCTAATGAGTGGCAAAACTAGGATTTGAACTAAAACTGCCTCTTCTGATCACTGTTTTTTTTTTCTTCCTGGAGAAAAATAACAAGGCATTATCATTAGTTGAAAATGAAAAGGAAGAGACAATTTTAGAGTTTTGGAAAGAGAGGACAAGGTCAGGTAATCATTTTAGAGATTAGAACAGCACACTGACTGGTGATGTAGTGTTGAATTTCCAGGCTATGTTGAAAGTTGTCTTGCTAAGAATTTAAAATGAAAGCAGTCTGTATAGTTTTGCAGTTTTCTTTTGTGTTGTTTTGTTGTAGCCACAGCTCTATTTAATTGTCAAATATAGGAGTAAATGTTCTATAGGGCATGGGATTTACTAGGAGTAACCATTAAGATTTTGATGTTTAAGAGTATGGGATGTTTGACACTAAAACTTTTGGAAGTGGTGCACTTATTAATGGTGTCAAATCCTAGGGTCAGACAAGAGAAGGTCAGGGTGGGGAGAACTGTGGATGAAAGTCCCAGGCAGTAATGAGGTCAAGAAAATGAGAAGCAGAGTGTGAATATTGAAATTTCCAGTTAATGGCACGAACAACAATGGAGGGAAAGGTAATGAGCTGAGTACTAAAATCTTCAGTGACTGAGAGTGGTGTCTAGGAAATAGGTGACTGCAAAAGGGACAAGGAAAAGATGGTGTGGTATAATGTCATCTGCTTCTAAAGAACCAGAGATTTGAGAGTGAAGGAATGTAGAAGTTTCCAGAAAAAGCAATGAGAAGCAAGAGAGATACAATCCCCAAACCACACCCAAAGACAACCCCTTTCAAGTCTTTCAGATGAGGTTTTGCAATTTTCCTTTATAATTTCTAAATAATATGCGTATGTTGCCGCTTCTGGGCTTCCTCAGTTTTAGGCATTATTTTGCGCTATTGAAAGAAGAATATTAGCTCTCTTAGGATCATGCATGCACACAAACACACACCCTGACACCCGCCAGACCATTTGTATGAATTCTGTGCTTTTCTTTCTGAAAAGTTGTAAAAACAATTTTGGTCTCTCAAATTTGAAATTCATTATTTACAGCGGCTGGTGGACTCTTTCCACCTGACTCATGCTCTTTGGATTGAGGAAACTTTCTTGATTTATTTCTTTAGAGTTAGACTTGCGTCCATGATTTCTCTTCTTATTCAGATGTAGCTTTGCGATCTCATTTTCTTATTTTTTCCCCTTTTAAAAAACTTTGTTTTTTAATCATTTTGCTCTAGGAGTTTTAACAATCCTGGAGGAATTTTTTAGTTAATTTCTTAGGTTTGGACTTACGTTGGCATATGCAAAAAATAAGTTTAGAGTTTCTAAAGTCTTTTTAAGTAGGGTCAGTGGTTTAATTTCTTAAACTCCCTCCTCCTTCCACTGCCTTTTTCCATCTACATTTTGAGGCAGCCAGCAAGCTTTATCGTGGCTTTCCAGAATAAGGCATCAGAGATTCTCTCCCTTTTCCATAGGCTGGACAGCCGTTTGAAGTTCTTGGATTTATGGACTCCATATCCTTTTTGGACCCAAAGGTGTGGCTCTATCTTCCACCTGGACCTTTAAATACCCGCTCCCCGACCAAAGGTCCTACATCTGGTCTGATATCCATGCAGTGCCCGCCCCTTTTTTACCACTCTGGATCTGATTTCCTGCTTAACTTCTGACCAACTGGGCATTTACTTTAAATTTAGATATGTGGCAAAAAAAAAAAAAAAAAAAAAAGTTTTTGTTGTATTTTATTTAGGATTCTGCGATTTTGTAAAGAGAGAAAACAGTCACCACTCTGATATACCCATTACTCTTATCTTGGCATAGTGCCAACATCATCTCCTTTACCACGTTTCCTTCAATATGACATTTTACATAGTGCAGCAACCTTCTCCCTGTTTCCCTTTCACAAATCACTCCTTCCTCCTTCTTTCTATTTTCAGAGTTATTGGCCTAACAAGCAGTCTGATTTTGTCACTTCAGTCCTTAAAAGCCTACTTTAGGTTACTATAACATTCAAGATCAAGGCCATAGTCAACGTCCTTCAAAACTTGATCACAATTGTTATGAACTGAATTGTATCCTCCTCCCCCAAAGCAGTATGTTGAAGTCCTAATCCCCAGTACTTTAGAATGTGACTGTCTTTGGAGATAGGGTTTTTAAGACAATTAAGGTTGGTGGAGGTCATATGAGTGGGCCCTAATTCAATATGGCCCATCTGTATAAGAGAAAGAGACACTGAGGATGTTAAAACACAGAGAGAAGGCCATGTGAAGACATGGCAAGAAGATAGCCAAATGCAAGCCAAGGAGAGAGGCTTTAAGAGAAACAAAACTAGCCAACACCTCAATCTTGGACTTCTAGCCTCTAGAAATATGAAAAATAAATTGCTGTTGTTAAGCCCCCCATCTGTGGTATTTTGTTTCTGCAGCCTGAACTGGCCAATACATTAGTCTATCTTGCTAGTCTTATGTTCCACTACATCCCTTTTCTGTATCCCAGATATGGCAAGCTAGTAATCATTCCTCAACTGAGTGAATTGTCTTTCACAACTGTAAACCCAAGGAATACTGTGTTCATCATATGTGGGAGGCTGAGTAATGGTTTCCAAAGATATCCAGGTCCTAATCCCTAAAATATAATCCCTAATCCCTAAGTATGATTATAAGTGTCTTTATAAAAAGGAGGCAGAGAAAAGAGGAAGTAGTAAATGCAATGGCATAAGCAAGAGATGGGAGCAACCTGAAGAAGAAGTCATAAGCCAAGGAATGTGGAAAGCCTCCAAAAGCCAGAGGAGGAAGGGAAACTGTGTCTTTCCTAGAACCTCCAGAAGAAACCAGCCCTACTGACATCTTGACTTTAGTCCAGCAGACTGATTTAGAAATATCTGGTCTCCAGAATTGTAAGATAATAAATTTTTGTTTTTTTAAACCAGTAAGGTTGTAGTAATTCTTTACAGTAGCCATAGGATGCTAATACACCCAGAAAATTTCGAGTCATCTTTCAAGACAGATTTCATGCCATTTCTTTTTGAAGTCTTCCATTATTCTCTTATACAGGAGCATGTTGTCTTCAGTTACCTTGAAAATAAAATCTGCCTTACTCTAGTACTTATTTTACCATGTTGGATTTTTTTAAAACCTTTTATTTTTTAAGAGTTACAGTCTCATAGGAAGTTGCAAAAAGAGTGTCATGTACCCATTTCCAGGTTTCTCTAACACCGACATCTTACAAGACTATAGTACAATATCAAAACCAGGAAATTGACATTAGTACAATACTGTTAAATAGACTACACACATTCTTCAGTTTTCAGCACTTGGGTTGGATTTGAATTATTTTTTATACTAGATTGTAGCTCTTCAAAGTCAGGGACTATGTATCTCATTCATCTTTATATTCCTAATGCTTAAAGGACACTAGGGTCTCAATAACTATTTTTAAAATTAATGAGATAAGAGGAAAAAGGAGGAGAGGAGAGAAGAGAAAATGAGATGAAATAAATTTGGGCTTGTTTGCTCATAATGTTTACAGTTGCAGGTATATCTTGGGTTGAAGGCAGGATCCAAATGGAAAAAGACGTTTCAATGACATTAAAATTTTAGTGAAATTTAAATTCTATACTCTGACTTCTTGGTATATATTTTCACATTTGAAAAACTTAAACACATGTATTTTCATCATATGTACTATATATACATCACTTCAATTAGGAATTTCTTTCAAACAACCATTTAGCAGTTAAGATGTTGAAAACTTTAATTCTAGCTAGTGGTTTGGTTAGAATTTTTCAGTAGGAATTACTGAAAATAAATAATAATTTTGTCTAATACATAGTTTTCTTGCTGAGCTTCACACACACACACACAAAATCCTGTATCCATGAAAAGTGTCTTACATGAGAAAGAATAAGGTGGCACGTTTGAAAAGCTTGTTGATAAAGTTTGGGCAGTTCATGTTCCTCTATATTTTGAAATACTTGGAAAATGAAGCATTTCTCTTCTATTTGGCAATTTCAAGTCAATTCTATGTTTTATTTCCCAGCTAAGCAACACTGAGCATTTTAAATGATACTTGAGTCATTCCATGAGGCTGAAGAGTTCAGCCACAGGTCACCAAAGGGGAAGTTATATGATCTTTGGAGGAACAGCGGGAGTGTGAGCTCAAATGTCAAATCTGTCTTCCAGCCATGGGTGACCTTGTTCTATAGACGAGCTTTGGGGGGGGTATTCTTGGAGAGAAAGTGGAGAAGGGTGAGATTCACTATTTGCTTATTATACACTAGTTACTTTAAAGACATTATCTCTTTTAATCCTCCCCATAGCTGGATTGTAGGTCTTATTTGCACTGATTTTATAGATAAAGAAGCTAAAGCACAGAGATGAGACAATCTATCCAAACTGCACAACTATTATGTGACAGAGCTTGAGTCTATCTCAATTTGACTTGTAACCCCAAAACTCTATTTTCTAGAGTTGATGAGTTTCTACCAAAGGCACAGTTCTCTACTTTGACCGCACATGAGAACCAATTTGGTTAGTTTCCAAAACTACCAAAGCTGAGGCTGCACCACTTGGGGTGGGTCCCAAGATTCTGCATTTTTAAAAGCTTTACAGGTGATTCCAGGGTGCAGGAAGGTTTGAGAAGGAAGAAAAGACCTTAAAATAGACTAAATGGAGTGCTGCCCAGGAAGTCTGATTGAAGAAGCATGAAAGGTCCCCATGCTTAATAGTATCTCCCCAAATTGGCCTTCTGGCATGTCTAATATTCTTATCATCTGCATCATTTCTTTGGGGAAAGGTATCTATTCTCCAAAATGTCATTGTTAAAATGCAAATAAGCCACCTAATAGGAGAAATGCATTAATATATTATTGTCTAAGTCTAGATTACATGATTCTTTCTTGGTCAACATTTTTAATCACCATCTTGGAGAAAGACACACAAGTCTTGCTCATTAAATTTGCAGCAAACAGTCATAGACCTGGAAGAGCTCATTTGTTAGAATTTGAGATCAGACCTTTCCACTTTGTTCCTTGCTCCCCCCAACAAAAGTCTCCAGAGTCTGAAACACTGGACTCAGATGGAGAATTAATGTCAAGTTCTAAATGCAGACTTGAAATATGAATAGGACAAAAAACTGAGTTCAAAATAACCCATTTGGAAAAAATTCTTAATATATTTTTAAGGTACATATGGGCTAAACTATGACCTGGCTGATAAAAATGATGAAATATTAGGTTTCATAAATAGAGGTATCACATGTCAATTATTTAGGGAATTATGTTTCCCAAGAAACTGAAAAACCAGATAGTGTACAGATAAGGGATGGTAACCTGAATGTGAACTAGCTTGGAAATCAAGTCAACATAGGAAAAAGTGCAACTTAGCTGTCATTTTCTCTGTGGAACTTCCCTAGAATATACCCCATATACTTAACAAGAAGTACTCCTACTTATAGATGCTCCATTATTTGTTCATAGAGTTTTATAACATTGTACATAGTTGTATGTTTTGTCCATGATAGACTGTGATGCCCTTGATGCCAATGATTGACATATTCTTCTTTATTTCCCAACACCTCTAACATAGAAAATATTATTAAATCACTCTTGTGACATCCTTTGTTAGCTGGCTGTATTTTTTTTAAATTTCCCAATTCAAATTTTCCAAGACAAATAAGTTGTTTGGCAGAAACTAGAACACAACCTCTTAAGGATGGAAATACCTTCCATGGGTGGCAGGTTAGACAAGATCATATTATTGAGACTGAAGTTTCCATGATTCACAGATTCCTATAATTCTTGATTGGTTTAACAATTGATAAGCAGAGAGTGCAATCTTGAAGCAAAGGGAGCAAAAGTGATATATTTTGATTGGACCAGGTGTATGTGCAGCAACCATTTTACAATGCTGATAGAGACTATTGATCAAAAATTCAGAAAAGACGTGGTGGGAATGTCTCTTCTGTTCTTTGATGTCTGGGGTCTCAGTTAGCATCACTCAAATAGCTGAGGAGTAAGAGGTAAGGTTGAAAGCCACTCTTTGATCCAGAATAGCTTCTTCATTCATGTATATGAGAAGGAATCTTTAAAGAATAAGATTAGAAAAATTAAAATCATGAGGCAGTTCAAGATGGTGGCATAGGAAGATGCTGAATTCACCTCCTCCCGTGTACACATTAAAACTACAGCACATAAATAATTCCTTCTGGGAGGTGGGGGAAACCTGAAAACTAGCTGAACAGCTCTCTACAACAAAGGGTAAAAGGGCAACATCAAGATTAGGTAGGCGAGGCAGAGATATGGTCTCACTAAAAACCGCACCCATGGTATGGTGACCCACAATCAAAAAGACCTCATAAATATGGAGCTCCTCCTTTAGGAGCAAGGTGTTTGTTCCCCAAATCAGGCATTGCAACTCTTGAGACCCGCATCAGAAAGATGAAACTCCAAAAGGTCTGGCTTTAAAAATCGACAGAGGCTCATTTCCAAAATACCCAAAAGGCTGTAGGGAATTGAGATTTTACTCTTAAAGATATCACACACAGATTCACTCATCTTGAGATCCAGAGCAAAAACAGCAGTTCAAAAATCACCTAGACTATATGTGAAGGAGATTTATTTGCTGATTTAAAGTGTTTGCCAGTGGGACAAGGGCCTGTTGGGACTCTCTCCAGGGATGGAGGCACTGGTAGGCAGATTTTTAAGCAGAAACTTTGCAGGCCAAAACAGAGTAGCATGATATAGTCAAGATATCACCAAACATTCAAAAAAGATTTACTACCTACTCTTCCAAGAAAATGAAAAGAAGGAAATGCTTCCAAATTTATTTTACAAGGTTGGCATTACCCTGATGCCAAACCAGACAAGGACACCACAAAACAAACAAACAAACAAAAAAGTAACTGCAGGGCAAATATCCCTGATAGACATGGATACAAAAATCCTCAACAAAATATTAGCAAACTGAATTCAATAATACATTAAAAGGATCCTACATTATGACCAAGTAAGATTTATTCCAGGAATGCAAGGATGGTTCAACACTTGTGAATCACTCAACATGATACACCACTTTAACAAAATGAAGTGTAAAAGTCATACGATCATTTCATTAGATGCAGAAAAAGCATTTAACAAAATTCAACGCCACTTTATGATCAAAACTCTCAACAAAGTGATAATACAGGGAATGTACCTGAACATAATAAAGACTGTATATAACAAGACCATATCTAACATCATACTCAAAAGCTTTTCCTGTAAGATCAGGACCAAGACAAGGATATTCACTATCCCCACTTTTATCCAACATAGTGCTGGAAGTTCTAGCCACATTAGTTAAGAATGAAAAAGAAGTAAAAAGCATCCAAATTGGAAAGGAAGAAGTAAATGTGTCACTATGGAAGACATGATTTCATATACTGAAAACTCAAAGACCACCAGGGTACAAAATTAATATACAAAAACTGGTTGCATTTCTATATAGTAACAGTGAGCTAGCAGAAAGACAAATTAAGAAAACAACCCCATTTGCAATTATATCAAAAGAATAAAATACCTAAGAGTAAATTTAACCAAGAAAGTAAAAGACTTGTACACTAAAAACTACAAGACGCTGATAAAAAAAAAATTGAAGAAGACACAAATAAATGGAAACCTATTCTATGCTTATGGATTGGAAAAGCTAGTATTTTGAAAATGTTCATATTACTCCAAACAATCTTGAGATGCAGTGCAATCCCTACCAAAATTCCAATGACAATTTTCACAAAAATAAAACAATCATAAAATTTGTATGGAACTGCAAAAGACTCTGAATAACCAAAGCAATCTTGAGAAAAAAGAACAAATTTGGAGGCATCACACCCCAATTTCAAACTCTATTACAAACTTATAGTAATCAAAACAGTATGGTATTGACATAAAAACAGATACACAGGTCAATGGAACAGAATAAACCCAATGACCATATATGGTCAGTCAATATATGACAAAAGGAGTAAGAATAGACAATGGGAACAGATCAGTCTCCTTAATAAATGGTGTTGAGAAAATGGACAGCCATATGCAAAAGAATGAAATTAGACTACTATCTTATGCCATACATACAAAAAAAACTCAAAATGGATTAAAGGCTTCAATGTAAGACTTAAAACCAAAAAACTCCTAGAAGAAAACACAGGCAGTAAGCTCTTTGCTATCAGTCCTGGCAATCATTTTCCTGGATCTGACTCAAAAGGCAAGGGCAACAAAAGCAAAAATAAAAATAAAACAAAAATAAAATAAAAATTAAAAACATCCAACTAAAAAGTTTTACACAGTAAAAGAAACCATCAACAAAATAAAAAGGCAATGTACTGAAGGGAGAAATTTGTAAATCATATCCACTAAGGGGTTAACATCCAAAATATATAAAAAACTCATACAACTCAATAAGAAAGAAACAAGCAATCCAATTTTAAATATGGGCAGAAGATCTGAACAGACATTTATCAAAGAAGACATACAAATGGCCAACAGACACATGAGAAGATGCCCAACGTCATTAATCATAAAGGAAATACAAATCAAAACCACAATAAGATATCATCTCACATCATTCAGAAAGGTTATAATGAAAAAGACAAGAAACAACAAATGTTGGTGGGGATGTGGAAAAAAGGGAACTCTCATGCACTATTGGTGGGAATGTAAACTGGTGCAGCCACTGTGGAAAACAGTATGGAAATTATTTAAAAAACTAAATAGAACTACCGTATAAATGTTGAATCACTATGTTGTATACCTGAAACTAACTTAATATTCTATGCCAACCATACTCAATGACGAAAAAATAAAACGACCATATGATCCAGCAGCTCCACTTCTGGATATTTTAGAAGAAAACAGAAACATTAATCTGAAAAAAATATATGCACTCCTATGTTCATTGTTACATTTTTACAATAGCCAAGACAGGGAAACAATCTAGGCGTCCATTGATGAATGAATGGATAATATAACAGAATACTACTAACCTATAAAAAGAATGAAATCTTGCCATTTGCAACAATATGGATGGAACTTCTGGGTATTATGCTAAGTGAAATAATAAGTCAGTTAGAAGAAAACAAATGCTACATGATTTCACTTATATGAGGAATCTAAAAAGCAAAACAAGCAAACAAAACTCATAGATACAGAAAACAAATTGGTGGTTACCGGGGGAGGGGGTTGGGCTTTGGGCAAAAATGGGTGTAAGGAGTCAAATGTACAAACTTCCAGTTACAAAATAAATAAGTCATGAGATATCATGTAAAGCATGGTGACTATAGTCAGTAATATATTTGCATATTTGGAAGTTGCTAAGAGTAAATTTTAAGATTTGTCACCTCAAGAGGAAATTCTTTTAACTGTGTCTTGATGGATGATAAGTAGAATTATTTTTGTGATCATTTTGTAGTATATATAAATATATAAAATCAAATCATTGTACACCTAAGCTAATATGTTATACATCAATTATACCTCAATAAAAATTTTAAAAGTTGAAGAACAAAGTCAGTGGGATTGTATATAAGAACATTTGTATGTGACCTAGCCAGCATGGCTGTCACAGAGTAGTTGGTTCTTTCACATGGTGGTTTAGGGCTTTACAACAAGGGTTCCAGAAGCACAAGGCAGAAGTTAATGATTATTTTTGGCTTCTGCTATACTATATTAGTTGAAGCAGTTACAAATTCCCCCAAACTTAAGGGTAAGAGTTATAGACCTCACTTCCCAGTAGGAGTGGGGTCAAAGAATTTACAGCCATCTTTTTTTTTTCTTTTTCAAATATTTTATTTATTTATTTGAGAGAGAGAGTATGAGTGAGGAGAAGGTCAGAGAGAGAAGCAGACTCCCCGTGGAGCTGGGAGCCCCATGCGGGACTCGATCCCGGGACTCCAGGATCATGACCTGAGCCGAAGGCAGTCGCTTAACCAACTGAGCCACCCAGACGCCCTACAGCCATCTTTTAAAAACCATCAGAGTAACAGACTAATACTCTTTCTAAGAATGACAGGAGGGAAAAAAAAACAAACAAACAACAATATTAAATTTTTAAAGAAAAAGTAGCAGCTCTCAAAGAATTGCTGATGAAAACAATATTTAAAAGAGTAAGATCCCAGAGAAAAGAGATGATGTGCTAACATCTCCCTACCACTGTTTTCCCTGAGGGCATTTGTTGATTATTAGAATCGGAAGCCAAGAATCCACTAGAGGACCAGGAAATATAGCTTCTGTTAAGAAATAAAGAGGAGCCAGTGAAAAATTTGGCAATCTCACAGGGACACAAAGTAAAAAACTGAAATTTGAAGTTGCCATGTCATGCCAAATTTGTTGGGGGTGGGGGGTTGCAGATCCTACTGAGAAAAGGGTTCTAGGGAAGTAAGCCTAAATCTCTATTTTCCCTGGGAAATGTTTGGTCATTTTACAGAAAAGGAGGGTAAGATTCAAGTGTCAAACCAGAGTTTTCCACTCTCTCTTAGTGCTAGGAAGACAAAAAAAATAAAAGTGGGGGGTGCCTGGGTGGCCCAGTCATTTGACATCTGCCTTTGGCTCAGGTCATGATCCTGGGGTCCTGGGATCAAGTCCCACATCGGGCTTCCTGCTCAGCGGGGTGTCTGCTTCTCCCTCTGCGTCTGCCCCTCCCCCCACTCATTCATGCACTCTCTCTCTCTCTCTGTCTCAAATAAATAAAATCTTAAAAAAAATAAAATAAAAGTGGGCCCCACTTTTGGGAAGGGGCCATAAGCACATCAGAATATTAGTTGGAAAACTCTGAGGATGACACTCCAGGAATATGGACATAGTAGATGTACATAGAATTCTGGAAAATTATAATCCAACTTCAAGTCTGTTCAATGACTGTTTAAATTAAGTTTATCTGCTACCATCTTGCCAGTTTATCAGGGGATAAAATAAGTTCTTTGTGGAAGGATATAACACTAGAGTCTCTAGTAATTAACATAAATAATGTATGGCCTTCAGCCAAATATTACCAGGTATGACAAGAAACAGAGCCAAGAGAAAAAGTAACAATAGAAAGTGACCTGCAAATGATCCATTTTTCAGTGTTATTAGAAATGGACTTTAACATAGCTATGATTAATATGCTCAAGAAAATAGGTGTCAAGATGAAGAATTTCACTAGATATATACCACTTTTTGTTTTATTTTATTTTATTATTTGACACAGAGAGGGAGATCACAAGTAGGCAGAGAGATGGGCAGAGAGAGAGGGAGGAAACAAGCTCCCTGCTGAGCAGAAAGCCTGACTCAGGGCTCCATCTCAGGACTCTGAGACAATGACCCGAGCTGAAGGCAGAGGCTTAACCCTCTGAGCCACCCAGGTGCCCCTATACCACTTATTTTAAAAAATAAATTGAAATTATAGAATTAAATTATAGTAACTAAAAATTAAGAACTCAACAGGTCAGAATACTACCAGATCAGGCATAAAAGAAAAGTTGAGTAGTTAATTAGGAAACCAACTGGTAGAAAACAACATCCAGGCTGAAGCTCAGAGGGTTGAAAGGATAGCAAATAGAAGAGACCATTATATGCACATGTGAAAAAAAAAGAAGAAGAAGAAGAAGAAAAAAGAAAAAAACAATAAAAGAGAAATAGAAGAAAAAATATTTGAAGAAATAATATGAAACATTTTTAAAGACTGATTAAAGATATTGGTCATAAGAAGCCTTATAACCCCCAAAGAGGGTACAAATGGATAAACCAAAAAAAAAAAAAAAAAAAAAAAAACCCCAAAGAGAAAAACCTGCCACCTAAGCTCAGGATAATAAAGTTTCTGAAAAAACAAAAAAGAAATCTAAAAAGCAGCCAGAAAGTTAAATATATATATGTTATACGTAAATAGTAACGTTAAAACGGACAGGTTACTTCTTGTAACAGAAATAATGGAAGTCAGAGGATAGTGGTAACATGTCTTTAAGTACTAAAAGAAAAAGGTAAACAAAATTTTATATTTGGTAAGAATATTCTTCAAAACTGAAGGTCAAATAAAGATGTTTCTGGACAAACAAAAGTTGAGTGAATTCATCTCTATGAGGGCTTAAACTAGAAAAAATACCAAAGGTCAGATGAAAACTAATCCCAGGAGACAGGGAAATGTAGAAAGGAATGAAGAGCAAGGTATATTTTAGTTAAGTTCAATAGGTGGATAAATATAAATGAATATTGAACACAAAATCGTGACATCCCTTTGGGGGGCATGGTACAAAATACACGGAATTAAAATACATTATAACAATAACAGAAAAGTCAAAGTAAGTAAATGGGATTAAAGTATTCTAAAGTCCCTGTGTTATTTGTAAGGGCTCAAAGCACTCACATTAAGTTCTAATATATCAAGGCTGTATGTCAGTAAAGTTTTTTTCTTTATTTGTCAGAGAGAGAGAGAGAGAGAGAACACAAGGAGGGGGAACAGCAGGCAGAGGGAGAGCAGATTTCCCACCAAGTGGGGAACCCAATGTGGGACTCGATTCCAGTCCTGAGATGAAGGCAGATACTTAACTGACTGAGTCACCCAGATGTCCCAAGGCTGTAGGTTAGTAAAACAAGATTGTACAGAAGGAAGACAAAGGATAGAGATACTGGATTTATCTAAAATAAGTCAAGAGTAGGGAGGGAAAAGAAAATAAAAAAGCGAGACAAAAAGAAAATAAGTAGCTATAAACCCAAAAATAAATAGATACAAACCCAAGTGTTGTTTTTTTGTTAAGATTTTATTTATTTATTTGACAGACAGAGATCACAAGTAGGCAGAGAAGCAGCCAGAGAGAGGGAGAGGAGGAAGCAGGCTTCCTGCTAAGCAGAGAGCCTGATGTGGGGCTCGATCCCAGGATCCTGGGATCATGACCTGAGCTGAAGGCAGAGGCTTTAACCCACTGAGCCACCCGGGCACCCCAAACCTAAGTTCTTTAAATGCACCAATTTAAAAACTAAAATTGTCAGACTTGATAAAACATAATACAATCCAACTATACACTATTTTAGACCTTAAATAAAAAACATGGATATTTTAATAAGGTTGATAGAAACAGCTATCCCATGCAAATCAGGTGAAATAATAGCCTGAAAGGATTTAGAGACCCTTTGCTTTCCAAGGTGAGTCATCCTTCCACTTTCGAGATCACGATGCTGAGGCCCAGAGTGGCAGTCAGTCATCTAAGATAAGGACTCTCTAGGATTCTGATTCCCAGTTCTGTCATTTCTTACAACATTATAAAATGGAAATGGTTGTACTTTCCATCATTTCTCATTGATTCCTAAGTCAGAGTGCCATGTTAATCTGAGTGGAGTCCATTCATGATGAGCTGTGTTTGGGGAGAACAGCGCCCTAGGAATATATTTCTGAAATGGTTTACTGTGGACGCTGTGAGGGACTTTCGATCTGTGTAGTATGATTTGTAATGTCTGCTGCCCAGCTCAGACGATGGATGTGTGGGGAGTGAGAGATCCCTTCACGTGCTTCATTGTATTTTTTTTTCCTCATTCCCTTTTCACTCTCTTCTCCACTTTCCCATCAAAGATTTATGACTGGGGAAAAGATAAAAAGAAAAACAAATGCAAACTCTAAGCCAACGGAGTCTTCTTGACTATATTTCAGCTTTCCTAACAAATTGCCTGGTCAAGTTCACCTGGCTCAGTCAACAAATAAGATAGAAAATTTTAACCCATTGTCCACCCGTATCATATCGGGGGTAAATGGTATTTACTTGTCTCACATTATCATGTAGTAAAATTAGCTATCAATTATTGTACAAAATGAAAATGTTCAGAGAATGTAGCAGGTGCTGCATTCCTTGACAGTGGCCAGCAGCCTCTGGTTTGCTCCAGCTTCTGGGTTAATCAGAAGTAGGGCAGGAAGTATATACTAGGAACTAGGTTACATGGTCAACTAGGTTATGTGGTCAACTAGGCTCACTGGCTGTCATGGCAGAGATAGCCCGAGATGACTTTAAAGTCTCTGAGTTATAACACTGCCCCCTACCAAGACTATAGATTTAGGCACTTAGTCTGTTTGGGCTCTTATCACAACACACCATAGACTGAGTGGCTTATAAACAAGAAAAATTTGTATCTCACAGTCCTAGAAGCTGGGAAGTCCAAGACCAAGTCACGGGCAGATTCAGTGTCTGGTGAGGACCTGCTTCCTGATTCCCAGACGGCCATGTTTTCACTGTGTCCTCATGTGACAGAAAGAGAAAGGGAGCTCTCTGGGGTCTTCTGCATAGGAGTACTAATCTCATTCATGAAGATTCTACTGTCAAGACCTAGTCACCTCCCAAAGGCCCTGTCTCCAAATCCTGTCACACTGGGTGTTAGGATTTAACACGTGAATTTTAGAAGGATAGAAACATTGAGTTTGCAGCAGGCACCTGCAATTATACCTCTTTCCATAGTCTTGCCCTCCAATATAAGAGTTAACATTTATTATGTGACCAATACCTTAATTGTATTATCTCATTTAATTTTCCTAACAACCATGAGTTAAGTATTGTTGTTATTACCGCTTTACAGATGAGGACAATAATTTTTAAAGGGATTAAGGAGTACAAAAGCCAATCACCTAGCAAGTGACGCAGATGGTGTTTGAATCTGGACAATCTAGTTCGAGCACTCATACAATTAAACAGTTGGTTATACTGCTTAGCATCCCACCTCCCCTGGGACCAGAACTCTGGCTTGGAGATTCTCTGTCTGGGCCCCTAAGAGCCGGCTGAACTCCTCCTTCTTAGAACCCCAGCCTGAGATGGAATCATTCCACATTCAGTACCATCTCAAGAACCAGGAAAGAATTGGGCCTTTACTGGCAGTTACAACGTCCTGTTTGAAATATTCACCTCTGGCCTCCTTCAAACAGTTCCCTAGCTGCTTCTAAGCTTACAACAGCGTTGAACACTGTGTTTCAAACTGTACAACCACTTGTGTGGGTCCCAGCTGTCAAAACTTGGTGTGTTAGTCACGGTTCTCCAGAGAAACAGAAATCACAGGAGATTATCTGTTGATCCATCTATCTACCTACCTACCTATCTATCACCTATCATCATCGTCATCTATCTATAATGAGA
Source organism: Taxidea taxus jeffersonii (assembly GCA_003697995.1). Classification (NCBI taxonomy): domain Eukaryota; kingdom Metazoa; phylum Chordata; class Mammalia; order Carnivora; family Mustelidae; genus Taxidea; species Taxidea taxus. The sequence continues at coordinate 93,596 of ML093369.1, read as the reverse complement.
TTTATTATAAGGTATTGGCTTATGGGATGATGGAGGCTGAGAAGCCCCATGAGTGGTCATCTGCAAGCTGGGGACCCAGGACAAATGCCGGCATAAATTCCAATCTGAGCCCAAAAGCCTGAGAACCAAAGTGACGATGGTGTAAGTGCTGGTCCAAACACAGGGAAAGACCCAGGTCTCAGTTCAGTCTGGCACAAAGAGAAAATTAAACTTTCCTCTGCTTCTTTGTTCTATTCAGGCCTTCTACAGGTTGGGTGATGCCTACCTACATGGGGGGAGACCACCTGCCTTACTCACTCCACCAATTCAAATGTTATCTTTTTCCTGAGGTACTCTCACAGACACATCCAGAAACAAGGTTTAACCATATATCTGGGCATCCCCTGACTCATACAAGTTGACACATAAAATTGACCACAGCAGTTGACCAGCCTCTCCTGTCAGGTCCTGGTGATTTCGCTAACCCCACCACAAATGTTGGTTCTGCCAGTCCCAGCATGCCTTGCTCCTGATTATGCATCCCCATCACTGTCTACAGAGCATGGAGACTGTTTCACTGAATATATACTCGTATCATAGTAAAAGCCTAATAAGGTGTTCCCAAGGGGATCAGCTGGTCAGACCCATATTTCAGGCTGCCTCTGCGGCCAGGTAGAATTATGAACTGTTGCTGTTTTCTCTGGTTTTCAGTTAGTTATCTTTTGTCATTCTACAACACTTAAACAATTTAGATACTTCATTTCTTTTTTTTTCCTCCTTGATAATGTTTTATCCCTCCCATTATTATTATTATTAGAGTTAAATAAAACTCTGCAGACTTAGGAGGAAAGGCCACTTGAAATTGAAACCCCACAAAACAGAAGAAATGAGAAGCAAAGATTTCCCTCAGTGACCCTTTTTTCATTCCCTATGCATTAAACAACGTGCATTAAGCTTAATAACTTTAAGCTAATGCTCAAAAGGGACAGTGGGAGTCTTGGAAGTGACACTGTGAATATTGAAGTCCAAAGGGTAAAGAGAATGTGATCTCCTTCTCACAGCTGATGAGGGAGCAGCCTCATAAAAAGAGAATGAGGGTGTTAGTCTAGATGCCACCAGGGTCCCTTACAGTTATAAAACTCATAAGTGGTCAGTGGGGACAGCCCAAATATGATGGGTTAAAGGGTGAAGGTAATCATTAAGCACCATACTTGGCCCTAATAATTTATCTACCTCTTATTGATTTAAATGGATATATTGCTGTTAATATCCCAGAAATAATTTTCAGAGGGTCCCTTGAAACTCTTACAGATTTCAGTCCCATGGGAAGACTATGGATTATTTTCTGGCCAGTTACCCATAAAAGTGAGAGCCAAAGTGAGAGCCAAGATTCGTTGAGACTTTCAAGGTTGTAAACCTTGGAAATTAACGCTGGCTACTTAACAAAAGAGGATTTATTGAAGGAGGAGGCAAGCTCACAAAATCAGTGGGAGGCTGGAGGACATAGGTTGGGAAATGGAGCAGAATGAAGGGGCTCCAGGGCTTGGATTTGAAGCTTTGCATCTTAGAGCAGGAAATATCTGGTTGTCATGCCACTTCTAATGCTGTGATGAACACAGCCTCTCACAACAGGCATCTGAGTGGCACCCTCGTCCCGTGACTGTCTCCTCGCTCTACCAGGGGACCTGAAAAGGAATGACAGGATCTCCTAGGCTTCTGTAGAGGGAGGTAGGTGAGAATGGTCCTCCCATTAAACTGACATTCAAAGAAGAATCCCACCAAAAAAGGAACTGGGGAAGAGCATGATTGAATGACAGCCAGCCAAAAAAAAAAAAAAAAAAAAGTGAGTGTTTGCTACAACAGTCCATTACCTCAGGGTGAAAACACCCTAACTGTGTCACTCTATGGTGTATATAGCATATGCAAAATAGAATGAGCTGTAGGATCAGGCAGACTTCGGTAAAGGCCTGGCCCTGCCACTTTCTGTCTGTGTGGTCTGGCAGGTGCTTTTTCAGCTCTCGGGATCTCCCTCCTATTGTTGTCATGGGACAACAATCCATACAGACCATGGCACACAGTAGGCTTTACGGTATTACTTTTCTTCATGGAAGCCATTCAACATTCTCATGTTGAATCTTAAATGGCTTCTAGCCTAGCAAGACATTTCCAAAAGCCTTTGACAAAGAGTCTGAAATGAAGAAATGGCACAAAATGTAGCAATTAGTAACCTGCAGCTGGAGCTGGGTTCCCCAAATAGGAAACCTGTAGCAGGATCTGGGAGGAAAGGCACCTTTTCTCAGCAGTTGTACTAAATGAGGAAGCATCCTTTGCCTCGATAATTGGATGTCTCTCCCCTAGATTGAGAAGTTAGATCTCTTTTTTTACCCAGTGTTTTACTTTCCCATTTAGGATGCTGAGATGTCTCTGAATTTTGCAAGTACATTTGCTTAGAATTAATACTATCATCATAGAGGACCAAGTGTTTTAATTTCTTTTCATGCTAAGTTAGCAGGAAAGATCAAAGCCCTTTCGTCTTATGACCGAACTGTTCAAGCATCTAAAAATGCCTTTAGGACTTCAGAGAGAAACCACCACAGTGCATGGCACTTACATTCTTTTATAGACTTATAGGTCTATGAACTTTTTTTTTTTCAAACTAATATAACTAGCTACTGCATAGTATGGCAAATGAAACAAAGACATTTGCTTTCATGAGCGATACTTCCTGAATTAAAAGTGCTCAGCCCACTACACATGTTTTGGTTTGGGTTTTGTTTTTCTTAGCAGAAAGATGCTTTTGACCTACATTCTTTTTTAATTTTAGGGTCTTTTAAAAATTATCTAGTATTAGGTATATAAATATATCAAATTAACATGTTGTACACCTTAAATTTGCATGATGTTATATGTCAAATATATTTCAATTGGAAAAAAGAAAACATAAAACCAACTCCCCAAAAATATTAACTTCAGTTAAACAAGAATGACGCTGACATTTTTAAACTGGGCTTTAGGATCTTTTGTAAAACTTTTGATATCTACTGGTGAACTGAGCCAATTGTATCAAATTCTCAAGGACCCATCATCCTCCAAACCTAAGCATGTAAAACATTCGAATATTATTAAGAGAACATCCCTGACTTTAGGTAAGCGGCAGCAGGAATGTTTGAGCAGGAAAAGAAAAATCACTTCATGGATATTTTCACTATAAGAATAATACAAAGGTTTGGTTGTGAGCATGGTGCTTATAACAGAGAAAAACTCAAAGCCTAAACGTCCAGCTCCAGGGGACTGAGTGGATAAGATGTGGTCTGTCCTTATAAAAGGAAACCTAACAATAGGCACTAAAATGAGGCAAAAACACATATTTAGAGACATGGATAGATGCTTGTAATATAGTCTTGGTTAACTAAGATTTAAATGAACATACTCAGTATGATCTCGATTCTGTAAATATGCATAAACACAAACAGAATGAACAGTAAGATGACAGAGCAAGTGCAGAGTTGTTGTTTTTTTTCCCTAGGTGTTGAGGTTATAGTTGGTTTTATTTTCTTCCTTTTGTATATCTGTATTTTCTGAATTTACAGCAAAGGAAACATTAAGTCAGTAAATTATTTTACATAGAAATAAGGCATGATTGATATTACCTTATTTTCAACTCAAGCTTATATCATTCATTACTCATGCTTAACAAAATATCAAGGTCATGGAGCAAATGGGTGAGTATGAGACTTAATACATCTTGAATGTGTTTTCTCCTCCCACTTAAAATTCTTTGTTTATCTTCAATATTAAAATTTGGCTAGGTAGGGGTGCCTGGGTGGCTCAGTGGGTTAAAGCCTCTGACTTCGGCTCGGGTCATAATCTCAGGGTCCTAGGATTGAGCCCCACAAGGGGCTCTCTGCTTAGCAGGGAGCCTGCTTCCTCCTCTCTCTCTCTCTCTCTGCCTACTTGTGATCTGTCTGTCAAATAAATAAATAAAATCTTTAAAAAAAAAAAAACTTTAAAAAATTTAGCTAGGTGGTTCTGACACACTTGTAGGTATTTTCTGTGCTAAGCCTCAGTTATGTCCTGAATCCAGGTGCCTAACGAATGCTCAAATATTTGAGCATCACCCCTGCAGTTAGTAGTCAGTAACCCAAAACAGCAATTTAGTGGGAAATAAATACATTCCCAATATATTTCCAGTATATATAGCATAAATTGAATTTCCCCAATCTCCTAAGGGCTAGTTAGTATTTGTTCTAGTTCTGAGATAAAGTTCGAGTCCCTTTCTTTCACAGTGATTTCCTGCACCAGTGATTTGTCCCTGGTGAGAGCACAGAAGCCTTTGATGGACACTCTTCTACTGAAGTCTAACATGGTGGTAGAGTGAATGGGCTCTGGAACCAGAATGCCTGGGTCTGAACCTTGGTTCCAACACCAACTAACATGCTGGATGTCTTTAGGCAAGTCATTTAACCTCTAGGTTTCCATTTCTTTAGCTGTAAGAGGGGAAAATATTGGTGCTTTCCCATTGGGGTTGTTGCAATGATTGACTGAATTGATACAGAAAGAGCTCAAAACAGTGAGTGGTACGTGGTCGGTGCTTTGCAAAACCAAAGGCAGGCTGGCCATTCTGTTTGTCCTCCCTATCCCTTCCGAAGCCCATTCTCACACTTCTCTGCCTTGCACTGGGCAGAGTTACTGACCGCTCTAGACAACGATCATTGAACTCTCACCTCTTCCTTCCAGTTGGGTGTGCCAGGGGGCTGGGAGCGCAGCAGGAGACAGAGCCTGGAGGATTATTCCTCCCTGACTCTGCCCCTGCCTTGAGGGTTCTGTCAGTAGCTGGATTCCTCCAGGGCCACAGTCTGAATGGCTACTCAGCAGCCCCTCAGCAGCCCCTCCTCTAGGACACCTGTTTTTATTAGATTTCTCTAACGCCATTCCCTTCTCTTGTTTCCTCAGCCTACGAGTAGTAACAGCTCCCACTACTGCTAATTCCTATGTGCTTCATCATGCTTTGTGGGTTCCCTCAAGCCTCCTGTCCACACCTCTTTATCTAGACTTGTCCTTAAATTCTTTTTAGTTACTCCCCTTTGAATGAGCCAAGGGCTTCTTGCTAGGACCCTGACTGACACAACTGACCATGATTACTCTATGTGGCCTTTTGTTCATAGTAGTATTGCGGTCAGAAGAGATTGCCAAGCACAAAGGTGATCATTTCATTGAGCATGCAAGACACCACACAACTCTCAGACTCTTCTGAATTATGAATGCCTGGAGTTTGCTAAACCATCTGAGAACCACACAGGTGAAATCTGAAGGATGGAATTTTTTAGTTGCCATTTTTTTGTGCAGCAGGATATCTGCTGCTTAGAAATCACACTGAGCTTTGGATGCTTTTAAGATTCTTGTCTACTTATATGCTTTCTTTGTCCAAAGAGTGCAAGGAAAATGCCTGGCTGTGATTTCTATCAAATTGATATCAGGCTATATGAGTTGATTAGCTATTCATTCATTTGTTTATTCATCAAATGTAAATTGAGGCCGCGCTCTGTGCCTGAGAAAGACTGCTGGAGGAAAACGTTGCCAACAGAAAACAGAGGCACTCTCAGTCCTCATAACTTAACATTTCTAATTTGGGAAAAGAAAATTTAATTCTGTAATTACAAGCACATACAAAATGTAAAATTATATCTGTGACAAGTATTCTGAAGGGAGGTGCATGATGCCAGGAGAGTCTTGATAAGGGAGATTTGACCTAGTCAGGAGATCAGAGAAAGCATCCCTAAGACGTGACATGAGCTGAGACCTGAAGAATAAAATAGAGTTGATAAGAAAGAGGATTTCAGAAAGAGGAAAGGGCATATGCCAAGGCCCTGTGGTGGGTGGGGGCCATGGTGAGACCTGGAGGAGAGGGTGAGGCTAGAGCACAGAAAGGAAGGGGGAGAAGTGACATATGATGAGTCTGGGAGGAAGCTGAAGGCGAGACAGGTGGTGATCTTAGCGATCCCCAGTGTTGAGTAGTTGGTTTTATCCCTAAGGCAATGGGAGACTATTAGAGGGTTTAAGCAGGGAATGATCTGATCATTTTGTCTCTATGGGAGTTTTCTTCTAAACTCTGGGATTCTAGACAAAAAAAAAAAAATGTTGAAATAAGAATAGAGAATATTCACTACTTTCTTTACAGGTGATTAAATTGGAACTGAATTAATTCATCCTAATCAAAAGGATTCTTCTCAAGGCCTCAGCAGTGACAGGTAACTTCAAGATGTGATCGTTATACGTGTCTGTTTCTAATCAATCCCTGGTACTACATTTCAGCAAGTCAACACTGCTACATATTTTTGTAACTTTCTGGTAATTTTCATGTCACAGCTGTCACTGGGCTCCCTGCTGGACCCAAGTACACATAACTAATTAATCAATCAATCAAGAAGGAGAGAAAGTCATTCCTTGATGCTACAATGAGAATCTCTGCTTGCTAAACTCAATGACTACTTTAGGGTAGAATGAAAAAGAGGCCCTCTTAATGGGAAGCAGAGTTTGCAGATTTAAAGATAGTTCCTAAAACTAATGGACTTTGTAATTTTGCATGTGTGCACCGCTGTTACCCAGGTGTTTATTCCACATTATCAAGGGAAGCGAATCTATGGCTGGAACCCCCACTGCTCCCACTTGTCGAAAATACAGAGGGAGATGGAAGGCAGGGAGAGGCAGCAGCAGAGAGAGGAGACAGGTCCTGGGTCCGGAGTCAGGAGATCTGGCTTCTGGTTCTAATCCACTATGTGTGTGAACCTGGGCAAGGGGCTCTCTCTTCTTCATCTATGAAGATTAGGTTTATAGAAAGGAGAGGGAAGGAGTCCTTGGAGGGAAGCCAGTCAGCAACTCAGGCATAGACACAGGATGCATCCAGATTGGTGACGTCCCTTGTATCTTTAGTTCTAGAAGATTATCTCAGTTGACTCACAACTAACCATGTTCATTAAACCTGGCTGTTTTATCATTCTAGTACCCAGGAGGAATAGCAAAGAAAGTTGATCTGACAGGCTCTATGTGTTAGGTTAGAGTTGATTCTTCTGCTGGAGGAGAGAGATCCAAAACGTCCATGGTGCTATCCGGTATAGCTGTATTTCTCATTCCTGTAACATCCTGTGCACATGAGAAGTGACCATCCTCCCTTTTTAGTCATGCACCCCAGAACCCATGATGTTCACATTTGCCACAGCAAAGGAAGGGTAGATGGAGGAAGCACATTTGCTTTTCATTGTTTCTGGCAATTATAATGAATTAAAGTGGAGCACATCACTTCCACTCACTACCCATTTGGTAGAACTTGCCATAGGGCCCCAGCTTTTCCAAGGAAAACTGAGAAAGGCAGAACCCATGGACTACAGATGAGCACTACTAGATGACAGCCATAATCAATTGGTGGGGAATACCTGGATACCTGCTGGGAGGGGTTTTGAGATCTGGTCCAAAGTCGGCAGGAAAAAAAATAAATGACACGCACAGGCATATGGTATGTTGGTCCATTGTCTGGCAACACTTTTCTTCCTTAGCCAGAATACCCTTTCCCTCTTTTCAATGTCGCAGAGAAATGAAATTAATCAGGAAAAGACTATTTGATTGTTATAGATTTATAGAAAGAGAAATTAGAAAGCCTTCAGAATATTTCAACCAGGCTATGAAAAATCTAGTCACTGAGTAACTACTTGAGAGTTAGATGGGATTTTTACCCGGGGATCAACAGATATTAGCAAGTCGAGTGTGGGGTTTCCAGGGGACCGAATAGCTGTTTAGATTGTGAATGTTTGTAAAAATGTAAAGTTTCTGGCTACTATCATCACATATGGGGCTAAACGTGTCCATAACCCAAAGTAAATAATGGAGAGGAAAGCAAACAGCTTCCTTGAGATCAGTATTCTTAGTTCTGCTCACTAACTTCCTAAATGCTGCCCACTTCCCCACCCCCTCCCTAGCTCCTTGTACTTGATTCACTGCATGTCCAGATCTGTGGCACCAATGACGTTTCATGTAAATAACTGGTTTGCCAATCCGAGACGCTCTCAGTGTGTCCCATTGTTTCTTCCATCTGATATGATCCTCAAGAGAGGAGACCTTCTAGCTCTGACATTGGGACTCTGTCCATGTGTTTTGGTTTTCCCCACTATACATGCACGCATTGCACCAGCACCCAGAGTCTCAGAGTTTTAGCACCCATTTCACAGGTGGTAATTATTTTCCTTCAAATAACAGGGCATGCAAACTGTGATTTCACATAAACCAAACCAAGACAAAAATGGAGAAAGAAAAAGGAAGATCACAAGGAAAGCTCCTGAGAAACAATAATTCCTACCATTTATATTAGTTAAAATATGTGCAGAAGCCCTACACCAAGCACTTTCCACATCCGAGCACACCTACCCGGTGAAGGAGCTACAACTGTCAGTGGAGACACCAGAGGGACGGAGGAAGCAGCAGCCACGTGGTGGTGCCGGGATTTGAACCCACATGGGTCTGACACCAGAGCCCGGATATACCACCTTTTAACCACTCAGCAGTACTTCCCCTAAAAGTGCTGAGAGCAGATCACAGAAAATCTCACAGAGCAAGCGAATGAAGACGAAAATGAGTGGGGGGAACTTGGCCCCCAGACTGGGGTAAGGGCTGAAAAGGAAAAAAAAAAAAAAAAAGAAAGAAAGAAAAGAAAAGAAAAACCTCCCCTGTGGCCTGGGGGAGTAGAAGAGATGGAAAAGTCCTCTCAGCCAGGAGGCCTTTGAATGACAGATTTCTCCTCAAATCTGAAGGGCAATGGGAGGGTGGATCTGAGACTGTCGGGAAACGTGCACTGTGAGAAGAAAAATAATCAGATGGGCTTAGAGTTTTGGAGAACAGAGCAGAAGCCCTTGCTGGAGTGAGCTGCACAGGGATGGGGAGGACGGGGTTGGGTGTGGGGGGAGGGGTGCTGGGGGAGGGGTGCTGGACGAGGGGCAGGGGTCAGAACTGCAGCCCATCACAACAGAAAAAGAGTTTGTGTCCTGAGTAATATATAGAATTGCTGAATCACACCGGAAGCTAATATATGACTATAACACTGTATGCTAACTATACTGGAATTAAAATTAAAATATAAATAAATAAATAGATAGATAAATAGATTTTGTGGCAGGTAAAATGCTGAAGAGCGACAATGGTGGAGGAAAGAAGGCCTGGGTATTGAGTTTTCTAGTCTCTTCTCTTAAAATGTCTATGAACACATTTTTGACCTAAAAATTTCGGAACCTGTCTCCACACATGCCCACTGCGAACAGCTTCTGGGTCCTGAAGAACCAGATCCTGGCACCCAGCACCATTTCAAGGGAGTTCCCTTCTGAATTCAGAGGTTCAACATCCTTTCAGAAGAATTAGCCATGCTTTTAATTGCCTCAGACAACTTCAGACAATGACAGAAAAATATAGGCGGCTTATCAGAAAGAAAAGCTCCTTCTTGAAATCACAGGAATTTTTTTTTTCCTCACTGCAAGTTCCTTATCTCAAGAGGAAAGAAAAAGCTGAATGAAGTGAGTTGAAAAGGGAAAGGAAAAGCAGCTCTTCTGTAACATGGGGACTGTGACAGTGTTTCTAGCCAATGAAAAATGATATATATATATGCCAGCCTTGTGCGATGCTAAGCCCAAGTGGTTGCAAATTAATTGAAAAATATCCTGGATGGCCTGAGTTACAGAGAGCATGTTAGGTCTCTTCAGAACAAAGCCGGGGAGAGTGCTTTTGTTTGGTTGCCAGTACAGGTGACCTTGCGAAAAGCACACTATAAATTGCTGTAATTGTGGGATGATAAGCCAGGTTGATAGATTTCTGTCACTCTCCCTCAGTAAAAAATGGGCTCACCTTCCTGAAGTCTGCAGAGGCATATACATCAAAAAGCACATTGTTGCTCCGGAGTGAAGACAGGTTTCTCTGCACATTTACAAACATCCAGGAGAGGGATCCATCCACATTTCACCCATCCGCAAGAACTTACCTTTCTTTCAGCATCATTTTCTGATCTTTTTTTCTTGAAGTTTTATTCTCCTTCTCTTTTCTCTCTAGACGTGTTGTGGCTCTGGACAGTGATGTCTGGGTATCATTAGGACACTGTGGAGGTGGGGGAAAAACCCAACAAAGTGCTTTTTTCACCTTCTTCTTTGTTCAGAGCAGATAGGCACAGGCACAGAAAGAGGGAGGGTAGCATAGGTGCTGATAGATCATTTTTCAGGAACAAGCTGGGAGACTAAAAAGTTCTGCCCATGAAATCTGCTGCCCCAACTTAAAGCAAGGTGTCAGGGCAGAGGCAGCCCTAGATCCTGCCATCAATAGAAACAATAGTACATATTCTGTACTCTCCTAAGGGAGCCCTTTTGTTTCCTCTTTTTCCCCTCAGTAAAGGGCATGCTGCAAGAGAAGCAATCTTTCTGCTCCTTCCTTGAGCTAGTGAGAAGGAAACTCAACAATGCAGGAGCTTGCTATTTGAAAACCAAGGGTTCTGATCTGTGGGAACACGCTGACATAGGATTCCCAGGAAATGAGCCTGTGGGCCTAGTGTAGGAGTCATGAGAGTGAGACAGGCAAACTAACCTGGACATGCATCCCAGCTCAACTGTGTGATCTGAAACCTGTAACTTGACTTTAGACCTCAGTTTCCCTGGGTGCCAAATGCAAACACCAGTACCCGGCTGACAAGTTTAAAATGAGAATTAGAGGTGATATGAGGAAAGCCCTTACCACCGTGCCATGCCTCGTGCACGTGCACAGTAAGCTCCCAACAATGGGAATTTCATTTGCAATGAAGGCTTCTATATACAGATGTGTTTCCAGCAGGACTAACTATGGCACCTGAAAAAGCAGTGTGGGAGAATGGAAAAAGTATTGACTCAAATAAACAAATAATCAAACAAAGAAATAGAGAGACTCTGTAGTGAAACAGCTACACAGAGGCTCCCCCTTAGCTATGTGGCTTCTAGAAAGTGACCTGATCTTCCTAGGTCTCTTTTTTCTCATCTGTAGAAAGGAGATGATATCTTCTTTCTGGGAACATTGTAAAGAGTCAATGGCGCTTATAGAATTAAACAAATTATAAACAAAAAATAAGCATAATGCTCCCTTTTTTGACCTGAAGCACAGTAACAACAAAAAAGCCTATAAATAGTGTTGTATCCCTGTCGCTCAACATTAACACTCTAAATTGCATCTACGATGTTTTCTAAAATGTTAAGCTAAAATTTACTTTGTGCATTGCATTGTATTAGTCAAGGTCGTCCAGTGAGGCAGAATCAATGGGATGCTTATGAAGAGAAAAAAGAAATTTATTTTAAGGAATTAACTGGTACAATTATGGAGGCCTGCAAGTCCAAAACCTGTAAGCCAGTGGGCTGGAGACCCAGGAAGAGCCCATGTTACAGTGCAAGTCTGAAAGCTCTCTGCTGCACAATTCCCTCTTGCTGGGGGGTGGGTTGGGGTGGGGGGTGTCAGTCTTTTGCCTATTCAGGCCTTCAACTGATTGAATGAGGCCCATCTGCATTTTAAAGGACAATCTACTTTACTCAAAGTCTACTAATTTAAAGGTAAATCTCACCCCAAAAAAGCCCTTACAGAAACATCCAGAGTGCTCTTTGACCAAATATTTGGGCATCATGACCCCACCAACTGCACAAATAAAATTAATCATCATATGCCTCTTAAGTCATTTCAGAGGGACTCTCCTTTAAAAACAAACAGAGGCAACTGGCTTGTTAAGCCATATTTGAGAAATTAAAAATGGACATTCTTAATGAGGAAATTCCCTTTTCCAAACAGCTCTGAATCCTTGGGGTAGGGGGCTGGGGAGAAGATGCGTGGTAGTGACGGAATTCAGGCTTTCAGTTTTGTTCTTCCTCCTGCTTCTTTTGGATCAAAGATGAATGTCTCTATCGCTGAAGCCAAATGTCCATCACTGGCTTCTCTAAGGTAGTTCATGTTTCTTACTGCCCTTCCAACATGATTCCTAAAACAAATAGTAGGTAGGATCTAATGTTATCTGATTCTAGCTTGAAGATAAAGGGGAAGTCTAAACTTCATGTGGCATGACATATTCTTCTAAATATACGAAGTGAGACATGTGATATTTTCTGGCGTATTTCCTATGCTGTCCACTGCATTTCACATGCACCAATTGCTTTGAGACTGGCTATAAACTACCTGCATAAGTTGTTTCTAAAGGCTGTATACTGCAACACCTTTCTAAATGCTCTGCTTAATTTTTTTCCCACATTGTAATTCATTGTTGGCCTTTTCTACAGTGAATTGTTGGAATTAACCAATAAATCAGCAGGAAAAGACATGCCAATTTCCTTCCCAGTTGATAAATTACAGTGTGGGCAGGGCATAGTATGTTTTATTTTGTGTGTGTCTGTGTGTGTGTGTGTGTGTGTGTGTGTGTGTGTGTGTATGCATGCTCTTGTGTGTGTTTTATTTTCCCCATCTAAATCTACCTTTCAAGAAATACTGAAATCTTAGAGCTTCTAACTTGCTCGGCAATTTTAATGGGTAACATAAATACAGTATTATATTTCTATCATGTGTTATAAAAAACTATTCTATCAATCAATGGGCGGCAGTTATTGACAATTGGAAAATAATATTATTCCAGATTTTCTCAGATGTATTTACCATAAAATGATTTCCTTTTAATTGTTATACTTAATTTGTGTTTGTTCATCAGGATTTCTGCTACTTCTCAGTCCTCGGTTTTCTTAGTAATTAACATCTAATTGTGTATTTAAAGAGCAATGTTTCCATGAATCCATATATCAGCAACTCCCATAAATAAGACATGATATTCTTTCTCTCTTTAACAAAATATTGTGGTAAAGATAATAAAAGTTTCTATAAGGTGGGCATAATTTAAATTTAAAATATAAGAAATGAACCCTCTGCCCAGTGAGCTTACCAGTGAGGCACTCTGACACATATAAATGACTATGCTGGTCAGTAGTAACTATACAAGTGGCTTAGTGTCCTCTTGGGAAGCTGCTATACTATCCATACATAGGACATGCTTCCTTCAGATTCATCTTTATTGTGGTGCAACAATATGGCAGGGAACCTGGGGAAGACCATCCAGGGCAACCTGACCTCAGGGATGACCTCTTACATGGTCTGATCTACCTCTATAAGATGGAACTTTTCCTTGCTTAGCTCTGTTAGTGTATATATGCCAAATTCTTCATCAATCAAATAAGGACACAAATATCTCCAAAGGTTTTTATGAAGATTGATTGCAAGATTTACACAGTGCTTAGCACAGGGTAGGCCTTCAATTAGACATGTGTTCTTTGTTTTGGAGAAAAAGAAGGGACAAAGGCCTGAGGGAACCTTGCCAAACACTTAAGCTAAAGGAGGAGAAAAAGGAAAAGTAGTCAACAGAAAGCAAGACAATCAGGGAAGGGCAGTTAGTGTCCAGAAAAGACAAAACTATGGAAGCCAAAGGAAGTTAACATTCATGAAAGTTTTATTACACAGTCTCTGAGAGCAAATAAAGTCTCAGACAAGATAATCTAAGATGTTCTTTGCTAAAAATGTTTTTAAAATATTGTGGCCTGTTCTCTGTCTTTATTTGGAACCAGCATGTTAATACCAGGGCCAGGTCTGTTAAATAATTCAGTCTCCTGAGAAGAAGCAAAATATGTAAAAGAGACCTGAATTAAGAGAAATTTACCTGGGAAAAAAAAAATCTAGGATTTTTTCATTCAATTGAATGAAAGCTTCGGGTAAGTCCCCAATGCAGCATACCTGTCAAAACAAACAACAAACAATATAAACCCCACAAAAATACTGCATGAATTAACAGATAAAATGTATCATCAACCAGGTTAAAAGATGCAGTAATAGATCAAATCTGGACCATTCTGGCCCATGACGGGTTAAGCTGTTCAGAAGGACCTGACCGACTAGACTGTGTTGAGATAAAAGCAACTGAAATAATGAGAATGTCAGAAAAACATACTGAGGAGAAGTTTGAGAAACAGACGCTGTTTCTTTAACCTGGGTCTCAACAAAAATCCTAGCAGAAAATGGAATCCAGCTCAGATGGTTCAAGGGCAGAGTTAAGAGGTTCATGGGGGAAGGGCTATTGCACAGGAACTGATATTGCAAAAGGACATCCCCACAAGCAAAAATGTAGATCAGGAAAGAAATCACTAACCTCTCTTTTCTTCCGACCTCCAAGTTGCTCTGGGTCCTTCCCACTGATCTAACCCAAATAGGAATCCACTGGTAAGAGAGCCCTGCATTGCACTCTGTAGGGTTCAGCTTCCCAAGAGCCATACAAGGGTGTATGAGGCAGCCACTGGATCTTGGACAGTGTGGGAGAAGGGGAAACCAACAGAGAAAAATGAGTACACCCTGGAAAATAATAGACCTCAAATATTTGTAGGGCTGGCCTATGGAACAAGAATTATACAATGTCAATGCTTGTATTGGATCACTGTACTAAAGAACATTCAAATGAACCAGCTTGTGTGACAATGAAAGTCTTGCCACATAATTTAGTGGGCTTCCTATTCCTATGGAGTCTGATCAATAGTTAGATGATTTTTTGTTGCAGGGGTGGGAATAGTGTAGGTGGAATTTCTGTTTATGGTTTTTCAATTCCAAAGACACTAATATTCATGGGCTTTCACTATTATTATCTTTCTCCCAAAATCATACTGATATTTCATTAAAGATTACAAACTGTCTGTTACCCTTTCCTCCCCCACTTGACTACTTTTGGAGGCATTTTTAATGGCTGAATAAGTGGGAACTAATACCTCATGTTGATCCTTTGCTAAATAGTAGATTACAATGAATTCTATTACCCAAAAGTGAATTGCTCTCCTTCTGGATTATCCATGGCATTTGGCTGCTTTCCTCCATTGTTTATCAGATTTAATAGACCATTTTAAAAGCTTATTTTGGGGAGGGGGCAGGGAGAGGGTGAGGGAGAGAGAGATAATCCCAAGCAGACTCCACACCCAGCATGGAGCCTGACACAGGGTTCGATCCCTCAACCCATGAGATCTTTACCTAACCTGAAACCAAGAGTCAGATGCTTAACTGATTGAGTCAGCAGGCCATTTTAAAAAGCTATTGTCATCCTCCTAGGAAATTCCACTAATTGTTATCTACTGTTTCACATTTGTCAGATAAGCAAATCTGACTTCTCATTTCTCTCTCCAGAAAATGCTTTCACAAAATGCAATATTTAGAAGAACACAGCCCAAATGTCCATGTGGTTTTATAGCAGAGGTTCTGGATCTGTCACTAAGTAACTTTCTTATTCACGTCATTTTGGTTCTCCAGGACTAAAATTTATCACCTATTGAATGAGGAGATTAAATTTGTCAATCTAGGAGGATAAGGTTTGAGTCTAGAATTCCAAATCTATTTTAGAACCTGGATTTTATGGGGAGTTGTCTTTTCAACTCCTCAGTTTCATCATGTTTAACCCCTCTCGATTCAGGGTTTGCTGAAGTAAGACAATAAAATATCCCTCAGTTTATTGTTCTTGTATTATTCATGCTAACCCAGCCCTCGGGTCACAGGGTAGACAAAAGACATTTCCCTTTTGCCTCCATAAACTCAATCCATTATTGCAAATTATCACTGAGAATTTATTTTTAATTTGCAAGCATTTGCCTTCTGAACACAAAGAAGTTTATCAAGGCAATATATTCCTCACAGTTTGGTATCACAGAATGGTGTCAAAAGTGTAGTGACTCTGTTCTCCCCACCTTACCCTCAACTCCAAGAAGGGCTTGACTACCCTGTAAAATAAAACCTTAGTTTCTAAATCTGTACTATGA
This sequence comes from Taxidea taxus jeffersonii, assembly GCA_003697995.1. Lineage (NCBI taxonomy): Eukaryota > Metazoa > Chordata > Mammalia > Carnivora > Mustelidae > Taxidea > Taxidea taxus. The sequence goes on along the minus strand of ML093369.1, from coordinate 77,766 downwards.
CTACCTCCTCTCCTTCCCAAAACTTCACCAAAAATATATTTAGATTTCCACAAAGCACATAGTAACTTCTTTTGTTGTACTGAAGGTCACTCATTTCACCATGTCTGTCTTTGACACCCAATGATATAACAAGGACAAAGCAATAAAGAGGGGCTCAGATAAGCAGTGGAGGGGGAACATTTCCATAGAGATTAGGAAGCATCAAACTATGGTCACTCTATTTTGAGATCAGAGTTAATTTAAGAAGTTTAAGCTAAGGAGCACATCTCCTCTTTTGACTTCTGCCAAATCCTGGGGGCTCTAGCCCAGGGTGGCAATCTGCCTAGCATGCTAATTTATTCCTTTTTTTAATCCAGCTCTATTAAACAGTACTGTGCACATTTAGAGTTCTTGATGGCTATCAGTGAATTAATCTAATAAATCACACCTGTGAGGCTTAATTAATGTTTATAAAATTCCTCAGGATCTTGGGATGAAAGGAGATAAATTTTCAAATTGGAAAGTGTAACTATTATTATTGTGAGGGTTTTTTTTTTTTTTTCCATTGAACCCAGTCCTCAGTTATAAGGTATTGATGGTCGTGAGACTCTGAGGTTCATTAATTTCAGCTGACTCTTAGGAGGACTTTTCGAGACTTTGTAAATGATCCTGGGAACACCTCATTTCAATTTCTGTACAGTACATTATCTTTACTCATTAAAAAATTATCACAGTGATGGATTCTGCTTAATTTAAATTGACTTCTTTGTGGAGAGAAAAAGGCAATTAAAGTTAAGAATATTTAAAAGGATTCCTAGGTGGGGCAAACTATTTCATTGGGAAAATAAAATGGCACCTTGACACTCACATAATGTGATTTTTGTTTTCTCTGGTTAGAGAAAACACATTATCTCTGAAGGTTCCTTCTGAAGCCAAATTGATGAACTTGATCTGTATGAAAAAGGTGTTTTACCAGCCATTTGAAAATAATCAAAATGAATACTCACCTTTTAATAGAGGAAAGCAACAGATAATGTCTAAAATTGACAAATTAAGCAAAAATAGGTGTTTTTATTTGGAGAGATGAAAATATCTCTGATAGGGTGACCAATGAATGGTCCCAGTTTGTTCAGGACTGTCCTTGTTTTAGCATCAGAAGTGCCCAGTCCGTGAAACTCTTCAGTTCTGGGCAAATAAGGACAGTTGGTCACCTCAGAAACAGATACCAAGTTTGAAAATGGTTCCCCAGAGCTGTAAATCAAGAGACTGGAATGAGGACTAGAGCTTTTATTTATAAGCTCTTTGGTATTCCTTGAGTTTTAAGTCATTTACATGTACAGCTTTGATTAAACATTTTAAACTGAAATATAATGCTCTTTTAGTTGAGAAAAGAAACTAACTATATGGCCTTCACAGATGAAGGAGAAACCACCACACTCCAGAGGGTCTTTTCTTTCTGCCTTCCATCCTTTCTGCCTTCTGTTTTCGTCCTTCTTTTCTTTCCTTCCTTCCTTGTTCTTCTTAAGCTTCATGTTACTTCTTTTCTAACCATTGATTATTTCCAAATTCAATTTATAAGGTTTTGAGTTCTTCCTGTCCACTCAATTCTTTGCCACTTAAGTCAGATTCCTGATGCTTTCAAATGTTTTTTTAGAAAGTAGAAGTCTTAGCATTGCTTATTTGATTTAGGTGATATTTGCCAGATAATATATGGGGTGCCCAGTTAAATCTGAATTTCAGATAAAGAATAATTATTTAGTGTGACCGAAGGTTCCAAACATTGTCTTACATATTGCATGGGATCTAGTGATACCAAAAGAAGTTATTTATTCTCCTGAAATAAATTTATTTGCTAGGTCTGGCAACCTTAATTTAGGCCATTTTTTCTCCTCAAATTGCATGCAGTGCAGGGAAGAAAGGGACTGAGACTGGAACTGAGAAGGGCTGGGTGTGCCATTTGGGCTTCCTTAACTGACCCAGACTCTAGTTCTCACATTTGCAAAATGACGATGTAGCTCCAGATAGTCACTCATCTCTAATCCTGAAATTCACAAATTAAATTCATCTTGTTTGAGAATGTTCTTGCCATAACTAAAGACTTGTCATGAGCCACAGTGTAGAGCTGTTGATCTTATCTTATCCTGTGGTTGAGAAATTGGGCCCATTTCCACCCTTGTGTCCTGTCTGTGGCCAAATCCTTTGAGGCAACGGAGAGATTCCTGAGAGGCTCAGAGTGCAGGTTACACTTTATGACTGTTCTGGAATTTGGCAGCAAGAGCATCTGAACTAGATTTATGAAGTCAAGAGTATTTCCCATAGTGATTGCATGAGGAAGAAAGGCAAATCAGGCATTACATGGCAGCCTCAGGCATCATGGTATGCTAGATTTGTCATGTTTACCTCCAGAAACATGCACCCAGCTTCCATGGCCCAACACAGGGGATTCACCTAGTGTGACTGGCTTTGGAAATTTCCTATTTTAACAGATGGAGCAATTCCCATGCATGCACGGACCACCACCACTGCAAATGTGTAGGTTGGGGTCAACGCAATGTAGTGGAAAGTTCACAAGCTTTGAAGTCAGCCAGGCTGATGTGAAAACCCTAGTTCCACCCCTACCACAGGGTGACCTTCAACAAGTCACTTCCTAAGGCATAAAGCCTGACATGGCTCCAGTACAAGGAGGGCTTACCATGTTCCGGGCTACATGCTTTATTTGCTCACTTCAATAAACCCTCACAGTGCCTCTAAAATGTATGTGTATTAACAGTTATGATTACATTATAATTTTATCATATAATATTGTATTTTCAGTTGTAACGAGGAAGCTAATGTTAAGAGAGGTATAAAATCTGGTCAAGGTCACATGGAATATTGGGGTGAAGCCAGAACTTGAAATCAAGTCCCTGTGTCCAAAACTCATGTTCTTTCCATTACATTACATAGTCTCACACCTATAAATTATCTCTTTCCCACTAGGCTCTTCTACATCTAAACATGTATCTTTCCCCGGGTTATAGTGAGAACTAAAGACATCATATAATAAAGCAGATAGCACATTGCCAGATAGCACATACTGGTACTCATTAAATTGTTATTTTCATACTCTTTTTATTTGACAATGATTTGTAATTATATTCAATGCTTCCTGAAAGAAATAGTACCTAAGAATCAAAAGATTTGGGTTTTTTTCTTACCAAATCAAATGATCTGACTACTTAAAAACACTCGAACCTAGGGAACAAACATCTCACAGGCTTGAGATATCTGCCAAACGCCTTAGAATTGTCATTGCTTTAGATGAGGGGTGGACAAACCAGGGCTTCTGACCCAAACCTGGCCAGCCACTTGTTTTTGTAAACAAACTTCTATTGGAACAAGCCCTGGCAAAGCTACTACCTGTGATTGCTTTCTTGCTACAGCAGAGCAGATTTGACAAAGATCACGGGACTTATGAAGGCTAAAATATTGACTATCTGGTGCCTCACAGGAAAAGTTGCTGATCCCTGTTGTAGAGCACACCAGTTCTGCAACTGCAATAATCAGAAGACTGGGAAGAGAATGGAAAGAGACCCAGGATCACTCAGGGAGGGAGTATCACAGAGTTAGTTCAGAGATCCGAGAGCCTGGAAGGTAAGTGTTGCCATGAATGAAGCCTATACATATAAACGGGCTAATTTTCACAAGTACACTAATGCAGTTGTGATAGATAAAATAAAACATTTAAAACCTTTATTAGAGGTGCCTGGGTGGCTCAGTGGATTAAGCCGCTGCCTTCGGCTCGGGTCATGATCTCAGGGTCCTGGGATCGAGCACCACGTCAGGCTCACTGCTCTGTGGGGAGCCTGCTTCCTCCTCTCTCTCTGCCTGCCTCTCTGCCTACTTGTGATCTCTGTCTGTCAAATAAATAAATAAAATCTTTAAAAAAATAAAAATAAATAAAACCTTTATTATATTCATAGGGACCTTGGGTCATTCAACCAACAGATAATAGATATAATGGCTGGCATGAAAGAACCCCCAGAATTACTTTTTAAAAGGGAGGCCTGGGGGTGCCTGGGTGGCTCAGTGGGTTAAGCCTCTGCCTTCAGCTCAGGTCATGATCTCAGGGTCCTGGGATCGAGCCCCGAATTGGGCTCTCTGCTCAGTGGGGAGCCTGCTTCCCCCTCTCGTTGTCTCTGCATGCCTCTCAGGATACTAGTGATCTCTCTCTGTCAAATAAATAAATAAAATCTTAAAAAAAAAAAAAGGGCAGCATGATGATAGAATAGAATGTGTTTTAGCATCCTAAAATTTAAATGTAATGACTTCTTTGAACAACATTGAAAAGTCCTCTTATACAATGACAGTAGGTGCTAGTTGTGAGTGATTCTCAGTCATTTGACTAAGAACAAAATAGACACAAGATCCATAGTGTGCCTCCCTTCACCATTAAATACATTGTTAGAGATACCATCTCAGTTAATGAAATAGAGTTGCTATTTTGTTATTGTTCTTGCTATTTAATAATGATGAATTTGGGATGCCTGGGTGGCTCAGTCACTTGAGTGCCTGATTCTTGGTTTCGGCTCAGGTCCTGATTTTTGGGGTCATGGGATCAAGCCCTGCATGGAGCTCTGTGCTCAGCACAGTCTGCTTGCCTCTCTATCCACACCCCCACTTCTCCATGAGCACTCTCTTTCTCATTCTAGCTCTAAAATAAATAAATAATAAAATCTTTTTTAAAATAATGATGAATTCAACCATTTAAATAATTCGGGCTGACCACTGCCCCTTAAGTAGAAATGAATAGGTTATATACCTCTTGTAAAACATAGTGTTTTGTTGTTACTTTTGTGTCCGTGGTATTTACTCTTGTGTGAGTTAAGTTTTTTTTTTTGGTTTTTTTTGTTTTTTTTTTGCTGCAAGTGACAGAAAAACCAAATCAAAATGGATTTAAGGGAAAAGAGGAATTAATCAGCTCATGGAGATAAAGGTTCATAGGTACAGTTGCCTTCAGGTGTAGCTTGATTCAGGGCCCAAGCAATGACAGTACGTCTAGTTCATTGGCTTTGCTTCTTATGGATTGTTTCCATTTCAGGCTTTGTGAATTTCTGTCTTGCCCCTTTGAGTTTTAAGATGATGGAGAACCAAGCTTCACATCCATACCCTGCTCATTACAGTGGTAGAGAACCAAATCTTTCTTTCCCCCCAAACTCCCCAGAAACTAGCCAACTTCTCCTCACACCACCTCTAATCCCCAGCTGATCCAAGGGAAGAGATGGGATGACTGGTTTAAGGCAATCCAGATGTATTTTTAGAGCAGGACTGGTGTCAACACCATCCAAACCACGTTGGCTGGAAGTAGAGAGAGAAGTACCCAAAGGAATCAGGGTACTATTGCTGAAAGCAAGGGGGTGAGAGAATAACTTCTATGATGATGAGGTAGGAAATCTATGTCCTCTACCACTTTGAAGCAGATTTTGTCCTCCTTGAATTATTTTAAACTTTGAATTACACAAAGGAAGAAGAATCTGTAGTCAAAAGTACGCATTCTGAAATTAGGCCCCTGGGGTTCAAATCCCAGTTCATTTATTAACAATGTCATCTTGAGCAAGGTATTTAACTTCTCTGCATAGTTTCCCCTTCAGTAAAATGAAGATAAAAATACCACTTTACAGGGTTGCTGTAAGGACTAAACAAGTTAATATTTATAAAGCATTTTGAGCAGTGACACAAAATAAGTATTGCATATGTATTCTACTATTAATAGATATAAGGTGTCTGTTGAAAATAAGTCATATATGGACAGTGTTGCAGAAATGTTTTGATGTTTCTAGTCTGGTTATCTGCAACTAGTTCCTTTTCAAATGCAATAGGTGACAAAAAAGGACTGCTGCCCCCCCTAAGATTGATTCCCCATTGTATGAATTAGGGTGAACTAGGTCAAGCTACAATAAGAAACAATCCCCAAATACTGTGTCTCTGAACAGCAAATGATTATGCTTTATGTCTGCCACAGGTCATTGGGGCTTCACTCTACCTTGTTGCATTGTTGTTATTGTAACTTTTGGATTTATGATGGCAGAGCAATCACAGTCTGGAGCACTCTTGAACCCCATGGAAGAGGGAAAGATAATGTAGCAGAGCTACAAATTCTTAAATCTTCTTCCCTCAAGTTAATTCAATGGATTAACATCCAAATGTTAAGTAAGTTAAGGGAAAAGTAGGTTGTGTGGCCATAAGTAGTTGGGACAATGCAAACCTATCATGTACCACCAAAGTAGGCAGAATCTCCGCAGGCAAGCCTGATGACCACCATATTATCTATTGATATTTATACTTAGAAGTGCCATATCCTAAGTGACTTACTAACTTCTTGATGTATTTAGTTCTTATGGATCTTCTCATTGTATCTAGTCCTCTGAACAGTGGGACTTTAGTCAATATTGTCTGACAGTGAGTTACCATATTCTGAATCAATGACCCAATTGGATTATTTTTTTCACTTTAAAAAGGGAATGAGAAAGTAGGAATTCGGATAAAACAGAACCATGTTAAAAACTTATTAATTGAATAATCTGTTTCCTCATCTGTAAAATGGGAATAATAATACCTACATATAAAGCCTTTATAAGAATTCAATCAGATAATGAATAAAAATTTCTTAGTTTAGTCTCTGATGCACAGTAAAATGCTCAACATGTGATGGATAGTCTATACCTTGAGAAATATACCATTTTAGACTATTTCCCTGTTGTGACTGACCACAGAAACAAAGATCAGGATTATTACTGTGGCCATCATCTGCTACCAGTGATGTGGCTCTTGTGAATGAGGATGGAGAGACTTCAATCTTTCAGGTATCTGGCTGGGAGGTGCAGGTAGTCTAGAGGGACAGAATTTATAGAGGTGAGACAGCTGACCACAGGCCACAGGAAGTAGTCCAGGTGCTGGACCAGCTTCCTGGGTGTGTGACCTGTGCAATCACAAAGGGCCCCTTGCTCAGTCTGTGAACAAGAAACTCTGATTTTTATTTTGCAGTCAGCCCTACAAGTTATGTAGCCAGACCTGTCCAATGCAAACGGTTCCACTAGAGTCTCTAATTTCTTCTATCTTCCTATTCCCTGAAGGGAGGTAGTGGTGGTAACAACAGAGATGGTAGAGCTCCAGCCTCAGAGAGCACCTAAAAGCTGAGAAGAACCAGTATTCCTTTGCCCATTTCGAGACCAGAGTCTTTATCGTACAGTCTTGGGGTCTTGGCAGATGGGAGGGATTGGCTGATTTCAGGCACTGCGCATTGTCCGTGGGGCTTCTCCAGGTTGGCCCACCCAGGAAATGTGATTCAGTCTTGGAGAAAAGGGCAGTGTGTCTGTCTAGCAGGAAGGGGCAGGGGTAGATTTCTATGTTATACAGTACAAAGTTCTAAGACTTGAGGCCTAACGCAATTTGATTTTGGTATAAATTGCTCATTTGGGAGTGAAATCAAAAGATAAGTATCTTTCTCCCACCTGGGAAAACTATTATTGGCCTTTGCAGAAGCAGCAAGAATCAGGACCAGCTGTGGGCTCACAGTTCAGGGGCTTCGGTAAGCAGCTGGGTGAAGTGAGAGGCAAAATGTCTGGGCCAACCCACAGGGCAGTTGAGATCAGTACCATTCCTTGTGGCTTCTGGGGCTGATTGTTTCACATGGGATATCAGACAAACCATCAAAACGCTTTTGGGATTCTAGGGCTTGTCATAGACCGGAGACCTCGGGGACAAAAGAAAGACATTCTTGAGGCTTTTTTCCTTATATAATATATGAAATATTCAAAAATGTACAGAAAAGAATATAAAAGACACAGCCACGTGCCCATAATCCCAATTTAACACATTCTGATATATTTGCTTTATATTTTTTTCAAAAGAGAAATAAAATATTTCAAATCAGGCGCCTGGGTGGCTCAGTTGGTTAAGCAGCTGCCTTCAGCTCAGGTCATGATCCTGGAGTCTCCGGATCAAGTCCCGCATTGGGCTCCCAGCTCTGGGGGGAGTCTGCTTCTCCCTCTGACCTTCTCCCCTCTCATGCTCTCTCTCACTCTCTCTCTCTCTGAAATAAATAAATAAAATCTTTAAAAAAATAATATTTCAAATCAGTGAAAGCCTTCTTGTAGCTGTCATCCGTCTCCTTCCCTTCCTTCTCTCCCTCGGTGAAGTGGTGCTGTGGCTTCTACTTTTACTACAAATGCAGATGTTCATAAAAATATGTAGTAAGAGTTTCTAGGTTTTTCAATTTACATCAGTGGCATCATACATTGTATATCTTTTGGTTAGTGGATATTTTTATATATGTTTGCTGTGTATTCATGTTGATAGATAAAGATCTAGTGCATTCTTTAAGTGATGAATAGCATTTCACTGAATGAGCAAATAGACCATAATTTATTTATTCCCTGCCATATCAGAGATAATGGACATCCTTGTCTTGTTCCTCGCTTTAAAGAGAATATTTCTAAAGTTTCAGCATTAAGCATGATGTTTGCTGGAGGTTTTTTATATGTACTCTTTATCAAGTTAAAGAAATTTCTAATGTTTCTCGTTCAACAAGAGTTTTTATTATTTTACCAAATGCTCTTTTTTTTTTGCACTAATGAGACAACCATATGAATCTTCTCATTTATTCTTCTCTGTTAATATAATGAATTCTTTGTTAGATATTTAAGGCAGATACAACTAGATGCAATATTCATTCTCCCCCTGTTTTCTTGCTAACAGAATCCAGGTTTTGTTCAGAGCAGAATGGTGGAAGCTAATTATGATTATACTCATCACTATTTTTGTGTTTTCCATTTCTGCTGGAAGTGGTGTCCTGGCCAGACCAGTTGATGACCTATAAGGGCAATTCTGCCAGGAGGACTCCAGGGAAAATAAAAGAAAAAACATGGCAGACACCCCTTCACCTTACTGCCTTCTTCCTTTCTTAAACCTGGGTCCAGGGCTAGAACAGGCAGAAGCCCTTATATGAACATGGAAAAAAAAAATGGCTAAAGAACCACGGATCATCAGTCCTGATAATGATGAGCCATTGAGCCAACATTAGCAACTCTCTTTGTCCAGATTTCTTGTTGGATGAGTAAAGTAAACACCTGCTCGTTAAACCATTCTAGACAAGTCTTACTGCTTGACTCAGAACGTGCTTCTGACAAAGTTTCACTGATAACCATCTTTGAATTCTGAAAATAGACTCTACTAGGTCATTATGTATTTAAAATACAATGTTGTACTTATTCCACTAAAGATTATTTAAGTTTTTGCATCTGTGTTCATTGATGAGATAACTATATATTTTTTAGATTAAATGCTATTTGTTTTGGGGTTTGATAGACCTGTAACAATAGATGGGTAGCCTTCCCTCTCATTCTTAGCTTTAGAATGATTCATACAAGATGATGCTTAAATGCCAGTATTGAAGGCATCTATGTGGGTCTGATCCTCTTTTTTTGGTGAATAAAGTTCTCATTAACTTAGTTTCTTCAATGATTGTATATATATTACAAGAATTGTCCCTTCTTGATTTAATTTTGCTTATTCATATTTGTTCTGATAAATCATCTGCTCTAAGATTTCAGTATCGCTAGAATAAACTTGCTCATGATATTTTCTTATGGTTTTATCATCTTCAGTGTGTCAAAAATTATCTTCTTTTTTCATTCCTAATATTGTTTGTCTACATCCTGTTTCTTTTTCCCATGATAAATCTTGTCAGTTTACATATTTCATGTGTCTTTCCAAGGACCCAGCTTTCAGATCTCTGTTCTATTTTTTGTTTTCTATGTTATTTTCTGTACTTACTGTTTCCTTCCATTTGATTCCAGTGTGCACTGCTCCTTCCTTCTACTTTCTTGGGCTAACTGCTTTAGTCATTTTCAATCTTTTATGTTTTAAAATTTATGCATTTAAGGCTAGTCTTCCCTTGAAGTCTTTCCTAACTGCTTGCTGACTGTTCGAATATGCAATGATTCACCATCATTCAGTTCCACATACTTCACAAATACCATTGTGATTTCTGAATTAACTCACGAATTATTTTAAAATGTATTTCCAGTTTCCAAATACTTGGGTTTTTTCCTCCACCCTCCAGGAAGGCTACCTACGGTTCCCTCCACATATGCTACCACAACCACCACCTCTATGGCAATGTGTTTCCCCTTAGGTGATATTGTTAGAAAGGACACCATTTATTTCTGATCTTGAGCACTACAAATGTCTCTGAGGTGTTGCACCATCTTTATCTCTTTAGGAGGTAAAGTGGAGTTCCACTCTATCTTGAGTTTTCTAGACCTCCCTCGGTCTTTCTCTTTTATTTCCTACCTTCTATTCTTCTGGCATGGGAAGTCAGAGACACAAGAGTGCAAGATGGGGAGACTCTAGCAAAGTGTCTCTTTTGAGACTTTGAGAATTTCTCTCTCATATCATCCTGTTTTGTCCATTTATTTGGTCTATGCCTGTGAATCTTTTCTGATCTCAGAATCTTAGTCTTCTAGAAACAAAATCTGGATGAAACTATTTGGTAGACAATTTAACACATCCCTCTCCTGAAGCAATAAACAGAGTGGGTGATTTCCTGTCTGAAATGTGGAGTAGAGTAGAGAAAAAGAAAACACAAATAATTCAAACCAAGAACTCATCAGAAATGACAGGATATATTTGTGACAGTCAGGATCTCCCTTACAAATAGTTTCTTCATTTGGCCTACACATCACTGGCTATTTCTTACTAAGATCTTGCTGCTGTCAATTTTTGTCCCCTGATCTGCCTTATGGTCTCACCCAAAAGCGAGGTCCTAGATCTTACTTAAATGATAACTTCACTGGGTATAGAATTGTAGGCTGATAGTTATTTTTCCTAGCACTTTGACTATATCATTCCATTGTCTCCTATGGAATTTACTCTTCAAAAATTATCTGGCAAAATTATAATTTATAATACATATTATTATATTATTATATATTATAATTCTGTTATATTATAATTATAATTCTTACTTCCTTGTGTTATCTTTTCTTAAAATCCTCTAAACACAGAAGACAGATGGCCAACATACATATGAAAAAGTGCTCAACATCACTCAGCATCAGGGAAATACAAATCAAAACCACAATGAGATACCACCTCACACCAGTCAGAATGGCTAAAATTAACAAGTCAGGAAACAACAGATGTTGGAGAGGATGTGGAGAAAGGGGAACCCTTCTACACTGTTGGTGGGAATGCAAGCTGCTGTGGCCATTCTGGAAAACAGTGTGGAGGGTCCTCAAAAAGTTGAAAAACAGAGCTACCCTATGATCCAGCAATCGCACTACTGGGTATTTACCCTAAAGATACAAATGTAGTGATCTGAAGGCTCATGTGCACCCAAACATTTATAACAGCAATGTCCACAATAGCCAAACTATGGGAAGAACCTAGATGTCCATCAACAGATGAATGGATAGAGAAGATGTGGTCTAGATATACAATGGAATGCTATGCAGCCATCAAAAGGTATGAAATCTTGCCACTTACAATGACTTGGATGGAACTAGAGGGTATTACGCTGAGTGAAATAAGTTAATCAGAGAAAGACAATCATCATATATCTCCCTGATATGAGGAATTTGAAAGGCAAGTGGGGAGGTTGGGGGGTAGGGAAGAAAAAAATGAAACAAGATGGGATCAGGAGGGAGATAAACCATAAGAGACTCTTAATCTCACAAAACTAACTGAGGGTTGCTGGGGGGAGGGAGTATGGAGAGGGTGGTTGGGTTATGGACATTGGGGAGGGTATGTGATATGGTGAGTGTGGTAAAGTATGTAAACCTGATGATTCACAGACCTGTACCCCCGGGGCAAATAATACATATATGCTAATTAAAAAACAAAACAAAACAAAAAAGTCTTCTAAATGCTATGATCCTTGAGTCTGTGATTGACAAAAGGATGATGATGATGATTTAGAGAGAGAGTGAGTGCATGAGTAGGGTTTGGAGGGAAGGGTAAGAGGGAGAGGTAGAGAGAGAATCCCAAGCTGGCTCCACACCCAGTCCAGAGCCCTATGCAGGGCTCAATCGCATGACTCCAAGATCATGACCTTAACTGAAATCAAAGAGTCAAACATTTAACTGACTGCTCCATCCAGGTGTCCTCCCCCAAGTTATTTTTTTAACAGATATACAGAACTTAAAGCATTGGCTGATGACTTTTTACTCGGGAGACAATAATATTGTCATGGTTCAAGCCATTTTAGAGACTCTTCTTTCAGCACCTAGGGCCTGCATCACATTCCTTAAAAAATAGCATTGGAGGGTGGGGGTGCCTGGGTGGCTCAGTTGGTTAAACACCCAACTCTTGACTTCGACTGGGGTCATGATCTCAGAGTTGTGAGATCGAGCCCTGTGTCAGCTCCATGCCCAGTGCTGGTACAGGCACAGAGACTGCTTAAGATTCTCCCTCTTCGGGGCACCTGGGTGGCTCAGTGGGTTAAAGCCTCTGCCTTCAGCTCAGGTCATGATCCCAGGGTCCTGAGATGGAGCCCCGCATTGGGCTCTCTGCTCAGCAGGGAGCCTGCCTCTCCCTCTCTCTGTGCCTGCCTCTCTGCCTACTTGTGATTTCTGTCTGTCAAATAAATAAATAAAATTTAAAAAAAAAAGATTCTCCCTCTCCCTCTCACTTTCCCCCTGCAATGTGCTCTCTTTCTTAAAAGAAAAAATAACATTGGTGCCAAGCTTTTGTCCTTTTAGGAGTTTTGCAAACTTCAGTCAGCAAAAACTCTAGTCAATAGATAAATAGTCATGTTCAAAGATGACTGTAAAGTACTAAAACATTATTTTGTAGACCTAATAAATAGCCCCCAAAGGTAAGACTCAAAGAGAACTTCTAAAATTATTGCAAACCATGACATTATTGTTAGAGGAAGTTCACAAACTCTCATTTGGTAAGCAAGTTGTTAGACAAGCATTGTCCTTATGGTGACAGGATTTGAAAACATCAACTTTTGAAGTCAGACAGAACCAAGTTTGTACCCCAACTTTACCACCTACCCAGATGTATGACCTTAGGCATGTCATTAAAGTTATTTGCAATTTAGGTTCTCATATGGCAAAATGAGAATAATTATATATTTTTTTAAGATTTTATTTATTTATTTGATAGACAGAAATCACAAGTAGGCAGAGAGACAGAGAGAGAGAGGAGGAAGCAGGCTGTCAGCAGAGCAGAGAGCCCGATGCGGGGCTCGATCCCACGACCCTGGGATCATGACCTGAGCCGAAGGCAGCAGCTTTAACCCACTGAGCCACCCAGGTGCCCCGAATAATTATATTTTTTATACAGAGTTTGTTCCTGTTACCTCCTAAAGTATTAATTACCAGAAATAAAAATGGAAACCCTATTCATTTCAAAAAATTAAGTTTCATGTATTTCTGAACTGTAACACCATTATGCCAAAAGAGCAGCAAAGCTCATAATAATACATAATTTCTTCATTAGTTAATATTGATTATCATTATGTAAGATAACAAGGCATCACCTTCATTAATTATTTTGTCATTTGGCCATTTATTCATCTATGGCTCTCATGTACCATACCCTCAAACAACCCTGATAACAATGTTTCTGTAGTTCATTTTTAATGCGGGAACAAAACAATAAACAAAACTATAACAGTACAAAAGAAAATTGTGTGAATGATGAAATGTATCATGCGGAATGGGTGAAATTGTCAGAGGTAGTAAATCAGAGTGCTCTGGGGGAGAACACCCTGAGCTCGAGCTTCAGAACAGTAAAAAAAAGAGTCATGGTAACTCCCCTCCCAGCCCTCAACACTGTGCGGGCTCCCGGGATCCGTGTCAGTCTTTGTACATGCAACTGACATAAAGAGCTGACATGTTTGGGAAAGGCTATAGCGAAATGAAATGGCTCAAGAAGTTGAGTTATTATAATCCAAATCGGCTCACCTTTAGGTGCAATTGTACATAAGATAAAGACTATAGTTAGTGTGTGTCTGACACAGAAAATGTTGAAAGAAATGGCAATCAGGGATACCTTATTGCTACAGTCTTACCATTACATCTTTCTCATTATCCCAGTCCAACTTTTATATTTGACTCTGTAAAAGATATAGCTCACCTCTTTTTTTTCCACTTTGTCACTTATAACTGACTTTGTGTTGAAATGGCTTTTATTCTGTTTTCCCAGTGAATTTTAAAATTTTATTTATATCTTCTACACATCCCTGTCTCCATCCCTCCGTGATGTAAATCTGTTTTAGAAAGATATGCAATTGGCTTGCGGCTTCAGCAAGAGCTAGTATGTCACTAAACAATCACTTACATTTCCAAAAGAAGAGAGATCAGTAAGAAGTTAAAAGACAATGTTTTATGAAATAACAGTTTTCTACTTAAAGAATGTTCTTTGATGTCTTGAATTTTTCTCCAGAGAAAAAGTAGTCAAAACTCATGTTTATAACAGATTTGTGGTGGTTGCCATATTCAAATTTTTCTCCCCCGGTTTTATTTAATATGATTTTCTGTTCTTTAAATGACCTTTGTCCCAAAACTCAGAACCAGTATATAATGAGCATGAGACCCAGAGTCGCGGTGGAAACTATGACAAAGCAGCATCAGAGATTTTAATGAGAAGAGAAAATACCAGGAGGAAAAAAAAATAATAGGAGAGTCCAATGTTCATTTAGATCAAATGAAGTATAAATATTTACTTTAGGAGCAGCACAAGATCAAATCATCATCTCCCTGGTACAAAAGCTACCCTTTAAACATGTCTGAGTCAAATCACACAGAGATGTGAACAATAACTCTTTTTTATTCTTCTACCTCTGCCAGGCCACCAAACAGAATAATGAATAAGCCACCAAGTGCGCCCAACAGTGCTCGCTTCATGGTTTTTACATACAGGCACCATTCTTCTTAAGAGAAGCAAGTGCGGTCTGATTCAGTGGTAAATCACATGGCGATGATTCTGGCCGTGTGTGCTGGGTTATAACACGCGGGGGCTGCCACCGCCCGACGCTGGCGGCCGGGAGAGCCGCGCAGAGTGTAAGTATGCAAACTTCGCTAAGAAAACACTCTGTATCTGTGTCTTACTGTGGAACTCATCTGTAAGATTTACCCTCCAGTCCCCAATTCTGCTCTATGGTGAACACAGAGCCACTAGATTCCTTCTAAAATAGTGTTCAGGAAGTGGTGCATAGCCCAGGGACCAGAGACCTCAGGTACTTACCAGAGAGTAAGAATAAATATCACTGATGACAGCGATAAACACGAAAAACTTCAGATTTCCCTAAAAAGAACTACTGATAGTTCCTTTTCAAACACTGAAACTTGTTAAAGGAACATTTCTTACTGTGTCTGATCTCCAGCCTGATGGCACCTATGAAAGGCTTTTTTCAAATGTTGATCATTAGTTTAAAAATAAGAAATAACGCATATTTGATTATGGCACTGGGTTATCTCATTTATGTTAAAAATTTATGTAAAAAGTAATGTTTTTAAAGCTGCTGATAATCTCTAGAAGGTCACAGAGGGATACATGCAAACAAATAAAATGTATCATTAGTTATAGATCAAAAAGGAAACTGTATACATTCAGTTATTTTTAAGAAGCAATTACTGTCTCAATTGAATTACCTGGTGATTAACAGCAAAAATTTTTAGAGGGCAGATAAGGCAGTCCTGGTACTGATTGCATCAAGCAGATTGTTAGAGAGGTGGGAGATAAAAGTGAATATAGAGTTTCAACATCATGACCCTAACCTCTGACAGTCAGATAAGAATGTCCACTCCAAAGGAAATGAAATACAGCAAAGTACGATTAGATCACAGTGTGCAGAGAGAGATCTTATTTTTGTGTTTTCCTGATGCAAGAATAAAAGCATTGTTTTATTTCTCTCTCAGATGATACATACTTCACCATGTGTGGAAATAAGGCATTAAAGTTGAGTCTCCTTTCATGTCTTATTAATTTCTTCCTTGGCACGTGAAAACAAATGAAGAGAGACTTTTTTTTTTTTTTAAAGATTTTATCTATTTATTAGTTAGAGAGAGAGAGAGAGAGAGAGCACAGGCAGACAGAGGCAGAGGGAGAAGCAGGCCCCCCGCCGAGCAAGGAGCCCGATGTGGGACTCGATCCCAGGACGCTGGGATCATGACCTGAGCCGAAGGCAGCCGCTTAACCAACTGAGCCATCCAGGCGTCCCGAAGAGAGACTTTTAAATAGCTTCAACTTTACTGCACCATTTTGTGAACATTTATAGTTTTTTTTTTTTTTAAGATTTTTTAAATTTATTTGTCAGAGAGAGAGAGCGCAGGAGCGAGCACAGGCAGACAGAGTGGCAAGCAGAGGCAGAGGGAGAAGCAGACTCACCGCTGAGTAAGGAGCCCCAAGTGGGACTCGATCCCAGCACGCTGGGATCATGACCTGAGCCAAAGGCAGCTGCTTAACCAACTGAGCCACCCAGGCATTCCTGAACATTTATAGTTTACCAGCCCTTTTCCCTTGGAGGCAAAACTGGATGAGATTATCATTATTCCCATTTTATAAATAAGGGAAAATGTTCCAAGAGGTTAAGTGATAAGTCCAAGATTAAAGCATCCGTGTTTGAGTCAAGACGCAGTCTTTTTCTTGTGAATGCACAGCTGGGACGTTTTTCTCCACTGGCTCACACTCTTTCCTCTCTTTCCATTTTTAAGTTAATTCAGGTTTTGACCCCTCTCACTGTGGAGCTCATCATGTCCTCTATTGGCAAACAATTTTTATTGTAAGAGATTCAGCGAGCTTTTAGCCAAAGTGACTGGTGTCAGTTTCATTTAAGATTTACATCGTAGGAATAATGAAAACTTCTTTTTTTAATGCCTATTTCTGTCTTGAACAAGCACCTCCAACGTATATGATAATTTGTGATACACATGTGTGGTCCAAGGAGAAAAGCGCCAAATGTATTGTCATTTGTGAGAATAGAAAAGCAATCTGAAATAAACTCTGATAGCCTTTTAAAAATATAATAAAATTCTTAGCTCCTACTATAATTTGTTTTAGGATAACATTTTCATTGGACTGTAGTCCTAACAATCCTAAGAGCAAAAAAGTTAGGAGAGGAAAAAAAGAGGATCTCTGAATTTCTCCATACACTAAGGGAAGTATTGAGAAATGAGGATGTTGCTGTTTTATGTTTTGATCATTTGTTTTACTTTAACAATGTATTTAAATGAAAATCCAGCCAGTAGACCAATTTTCATAGCAGAAATAATAACAATTTTTTCCAGCAGAGTTCATGATCTTCCAAGTCAAGATAAACAAAGTTGCGCTTTTTCAAGACAGAGTACCATTCTGCAGGGGTAGATGCAAATGATGGAAATATTTGCACAGAATTGCAGAAGAGTTAAAGGCAATTTATCCCCACAGTTTCTTGACAAATAAATTTGTGTTCTTATGTAAATACCCAGGAGGCAAGGTTAGTTTGTAAGTTACAGAGAAGGAACCGCTTCCCCCTTCTCCCCAAATTAAAAGACATCTCTGCAGCCTTGAATTACATGGAGTCGCATCCGGTAATTAAAGAATCGATACACAGAGAGTCCTGGCAGGGAAATTCTAAATTAGGTTTGGAGCTCTTTAATTTGTCACAAAGGCTGAAGCAGAGATATTGTGGAAATGGAAATAATGTCATCATCATCATCATCATCACCACCAATAGTCTATGCACAGAGCCCTTGTTTTCTGCTTCAGGCGTTCTGTTTTCAGAGGGAGCCTCCACATGAACCGTACGACTGACTATTCATTTCATGTGTGAAGGTAATAGACTTAGTGAAGTTCAGTGACCCACCCAGGATCACACTGGTGATATATGGTTTAGCTGCGGTTCCAGCTCAAGTCAAGAAAGAGCTTAGGGGAAAACTCAGACATTCCGGTTCTGCTTCTAGCTCCTTTCTAACTGTGATCTGGCTAATTCACAAGACTTTCATGCACTTCAGTTCCCTCGTTGGTAAAGTTACGAGCTCAGTAGTTCCCGATCTGTGGTTCACAAACTCCTCAGGTGGAGAAGGGCTGAGAAATGGCCTGTAGTTCAGTGCAAGAGATCCATGCACTGTTGGAAGCTGAATAAGTCCTATGTTTTGCTTATATACATACTTCTGCTTTAGTGGTATGCAGACTTGTTTCTGGAATATTAAAATAAACTTAAAAATTAGTTCTGGGGGTGCCTGGGTGGCTCAGTGGGTTGAAGCCTCTGCCTTCGGCTCAGGTCAAGATCCCAGGGTCCTGGGATCAAGCCCCACGTTGGGCTCTCTGCTCAGCAAGGGAGCCTGTTTCCTCCTGCCTCTCTGCCTACTTGTGATCTCTCTGTCAAATAAATAAGTAAATAAAATATTAAAAAAAATTAGTTCTGAATTCAGAGACTATTTGTCATGATGTATGTTCTCAAGCAACAAACTAAAAGACTTATTACTATCAAATCAGGATTCCCCCAAAAAATTTTTACATGAAAGTGGGCTTTCACTTCTTCAAAGGTAAGAAATCATAAGATGATTTCTCCAAACTCTCCTAGTTGTAAATCTCTATGATTGCAAGAAAGAATTTAAATGACTCAACTGTTAATTTTTAAAACTTTCAGGAACGATGCATTTAGATTACCTTTTTTTCCAGTTCAAACCATCAGTTTTCATGTGTTGCCCTTTTGTTTTAGGCAAGGGCAGGGAATGCCCCAATGCTTTGTGGAGAAAGTTGCTAAAAAGCAGAAACTAATAAATTTAGCAATGGCTGCTTCTCTGAACTCTCAGTGATGTTTTGGGTATAAATTGGCCATTTTCGATACTATTGGTGATCAGTTGGCAAAGCTTAGAAGCTCTTAGACCTTGTCTATGTAAGATGCTTTAAAAAAAAAAAAAAAAAAAGATAGTTGGATCAGAAAACAGCCATGCGGGCATGCCATTAGATGGGATTCCTCTCATTCTGCCTACCGAGAATGGTTTGTTGATTTTGAGCTACTTCATATGGCTCAGGGGCTGCGCCTACAGCTCCAGGGACTCTAGAAATAACTGCTAATGGAAGGTTGCCTATGGAGGCAACAGGATGGCAGCCCCAATCACATTTGTGGCTTTGCTTGACTCACTTGTACAATTCTCCTTTTGTCCATATGATACAAAGCCAGCTAACTCTCATCGGGCATCTGACCTCCATTATTGCTGCTAAAGAAGTCCATTCGTCTGTGCACAGCTGGGAGGGGCAGAAAACTGTTATAAACTTTCTGAAGGGCAAATTGTTCATGTGGATTAAACTTTGACTCAGCAGCGTCGCGTGGCATAGTTTGTCACAAGAAAAATAATCACGCATGTGCAAAATATTTAGAATTAAAGATGGTTACCTTAGAACTTTATCTATGTCTATCATGGAGAGTTGATTAAACTATAGTTACATCCAAACAAGTATACTATAAAACCCTTAAATTAAAAACAAACAAACAAATCAAAGGGAAATGAAAGATAACAAGGAAGAGGAGTAGGTGACAGATAGGTGGTAGAGTAGGTTATAGATAAATATAGATGTTATATAATGTTAATGAAATTTTAAATTAGTTTCAAAGTATAATAACAATTTTCTTTGTTTTGATTTTCCTGAATCTAAAGCCTGCCATGGCATTTGGAAATAGAACTTAGTGTCTATAACTGGCTTTTTTTTTTTTTTTTTTTTTTTTTTCTTGAAACACACCATGCTGGTTCCATGCTGGGCCTTTGCAGTCAGGGTCTGTCTCACTGGAAAATTTATCTCCCGGATTGTCACATGCTGGTTGAAGAAATTTTCTCTACTCCTCTACTCACCTATCAGAGCCTGCCACACAGTCCCAGCATCTCGCTTTTGTTTTATTCTTCACAGTCCTTATTACCATCTGAAGTTACCTTCTTCAGCTTCTCTATCTATATACCCGATTATTTTTTATCTCTTCTTAAAAGAGTTTAATATCTATGAGAACTGAGCACTTTTTGGTCTTATTTCCTGCTATGGTCCCGTAAAACCATGATAGATACATAATTGGTGCCAGAGATAGTGCTAAAAGCAAATACGAATATAAAATAAGAATTTGATCAGTTGCTTTGGTCTCAGGAGGCCCCTGGTTAAAGGGACGTACAGACATATACCATATGGCAGAAATGAAAATTAACATATAGGTGAGTAAGGACAAAAAGAGAGGTATGCAGGATGCTATAGGAGCAAATCAGCAAAGCTGATATGGACAGCTTCATGGATGTGAGCTGGAAGGATGTTCCAGGCAGAGGGAATGGAATGTGTTTTATAGGCCTGCCATGTTCCTGGAATGATGAACAGCTCAGAATGACTAAATGTAGATGAAGAGATGAGGTTGGCCATTTAAGCAAAGGACTGATTGAGCTTGGTCTTTTACCATGCTACAGAGTGTAGATTTTTTCCTATAGGTAATAAGGATTGGCAAAGAATTCTAAACTTGAAGATCCTCTAATGGATATAGCTCATATTTAAAATTAATGGGATTTTCATTTACTTGAGGATGAATATTCTGAATTCAGTAGACATTATCCTTGATTATTTTTCCTTATCCTTTTCCCTATCCTCCACATCTAATGAGTAAATCCTGTATTTTGAGCATCAATCTCTATCTCCAAGGATCTATCCACTCCCCCTCATCTTCATTCCTCACCCTCAACCAACTTCTTGGACTTTGGCTTAGATTTCCCAGGTGGTCTTCTCATTTCACTCTTGTCTCTCTTCAGTCTATTATCCACATGACAGCCAGTCATTCTCTAAAATCAAAAGCATGTTACTTCCTATTCCATTTGTATAATATCCCAAATGCCTCCAGTGGTCTGTGAACCCAGAGTCATCTGGCTCTGCTCATTTTTCCAGCCTATTTTCCAGCCTTTAACCAAGAAGGAGCAATCAAATGGGCCTCTTCTCCATTCTTCATACACACCAAGCTCTTCTTCTGCTTGGATCTTCACAAGGTGCTTCCTGTGCCTGAAATGTTCTTCTCCTCTTTTTTACCTACTTTCTCATTCTCCAGTTATGAGTCTAAATTTTATCACATTCCCTAACCACATTGTCAGAATTGTTACCACCCTCCAAAATAGCCCCCAATAATCCCTACCCCCTGGTATCCTTGCCATTATTTAGTCCACATGTTTGTGTCCTAGGACTGCCATAACAAATTACCAAAAATTGGGTGGTTTTGAAATATTAGAAATATATGCTCTCACAGTTCTGGGAGGTAGAAATAAATGCAAAATCAAGGTGCTGGCAGAGCCATGATTCCTCTAAAGGTTCTAGCAAGGAATCTTTCCTCACCTCCTCTAGCTTCAGGTGGTTGCCAGTGATATTTGGTGCTCCTTAGTTTGCAGATGCCTCACAGAAATCTCTGTCTTCACATAGTCTTCTTCCCGGGTGTTTTTCTGTCTTCAAAACTCTCTCTTCTTATAAGGACATTAGTCATTGAGTTTAAGGCCTACCAAACCTAGTACCACTGGTCTTGATTTGATTACATCTACAAAGACCTTATTTCCAAATAAGGTCAGTCATAGGTACTTCAACATATCTTTTTGGGGGACACAGCTGTCCCCTCCCACACTGCATAAGATTGATTTGTGCAACCAGTGGTGTATGGAGAAATGACAGTATGCAATTTTTGAGGCTAGGTCATAAAAGACATTGCAGCTTATCCATTGCTCTCTCTCAGATGACTCATTCTGGGCAAAGTGATCCATGTTGAGAAGACACCTGAGCAGCCCTCCAGAGAGGTTCACATAGGGAGGAACTAAGGGTGCCCACCAACAGCTGACACCAGTTTGCTAGCCACATAAGCGAGCCATCTGAGAAGCTGATACTCCAGACCTGGTCAAGCCTTTAGATGATGGCCCCTCTAGCCAATACCTTAACAACAACTCGTAAGAAATCTTGAACCAGAATCATCAACCTAAGCAAGTTCTGAGTCCCTGACCCATCAAAACTTTGAGACACTAAATGTTTACTATTTAAAGCCACTAAGTTTAGGGTACTTTGTTACACAGCAAAAGATAACTAATCCATCCCCTATTTTCTATAATCCATCCCCTATTTTCTGTTCTGTACCTGTTACAAAATAAGTACTTAATAAATATTAACTATTATTATTATTGATATACTTCTTAGAAAAAGACTTATATGTTATTATCTTAGGTTTCTTTTAAATCCACTTATAATTCATCCATCATTCACAGTTATATCTGCAAAATACGGTAATGCCCAAAGCCCCCTAGAAAGAAAGACCATTTTTGTCTAGGTTAGTAAAACAAGATTAAAAAGAAACAAATCACCAATACACATAAAAACAGGAATGACTCACAGAAATGTTATAGTGAGCAGAAGAAGTCAGACACAAAAGAGCACATGCTTTATGATTCTATTTATATAAAACTCTAGAAAAAGACACATCTAATCTATAGTGACAGAAAGCAGATCAGTGCTTGCTTGGAGCCAGAGGTGAAGGGATGGATTGACTGCAGAGAGGCACTAGAGAACATTCTGAGGTGATAAAGATGTTCCATATGTTGACAGGAGTGGTCACATGGGTGTACACATGTTACGAAACTCATCAGACTGTGTCCTTAAAATGTATGCTTCTTATTTTATGTAAATTCTAGCTCAATATAGTTAATGAAAAAATGTACGATTTTCCGAGCCTTCATGAGCCACACGCCTTACATAATTATCTCTAGTATAAAAGCAACGGCCTCATTTTTTGAAAATAGAAGTTGAGTCTCAGAAAGATTAAGTGACCTGTTCAAGGCCACGCAATCATAGGTCCAAACTTTTGCTTGTTTCAATATGCTTCATTAGAGTTAAAAAGAATGTATTTGTCGTCTAATCCAGCAATGGCAAACTCCAGTATTTTTTGGAGTTCAACAATAAAAGTCTACAGGGTAGAGTTGAGGACAAGACAACAGAGTGAGGTTGGGATTCTACTTTTTCTGGTCAAATAAACCATACCTCAGAGTCACAGTCCATCTTTGGACATTTTACAGATCAGGAACCTGAAATTAAGGAGATTAAATAACTTGCCTATGGTCCCTAGCTATGGGATGGCAGATCTTCTAAGGGACAGAGACAAGATGATGATGTAGGTGGAGAAGAGAAAGAGGAGAAAAGTGGGAAGGCGAATACTTAAAATAAAATCCCAGCATGTAAGAGCTGATTGTACTTTTGCATTTATATAATACAAACCAAAAGTTTAGGAGGGAGAATACACAGCAGAGCTTATTCGAATTTCATTTGCCTGCACCTTTTTCCATCCACACAGCATTTATTGGGCCCCTACTGCAAGCAGAACACGATCCTTGGGGGGTGTAACCTGCCTGTGCAGGAAAAGCAGCATCCCCTGAGTCCCATACAACCTCAGTTCCAGACTGCCTCCCTGCCAAACCAACGACCTTTTTCTGACTTGCAGCCACACTGCACATGTAGAACCTCGCTCCACTGCCCTTGTCCCCAGTTATCTGTAAAACACACTTCGGACTTTATTGTAGCCCTCTGTGATGCTGTCTGGTCCACTCATTGTTTTTAAATGTGTATGTCTTAGCTTGCAAGCTAATTGCAAAGGATTTCCGGGCAGGGTAAGAGTAAACCTCTTAAATGACCTCATCAGAGCTTCCTAGTACCTGGCAAAAGGTTAGACACACAGAAGACTCTCCATCCACTCTAATCAACCAATTATCCTGATATCCTGGAAGAGCAGCATGTATCAA
The DNA here is from genome assembly GCA_003697995.1 of Taxidea taxus jeffersonii. Classification (NCBI taxonomy): domain Eukaryota; kingdom Metazoa; phylum Chordata; class Mammalia; order Carnivora; family Mustelidae; genus Taxidea; species Taxidea taxus. The sequence goes on along the minus strand of ML093369.1, from coordinate 54,031 downwards.
CTTGGCTCTCACAGAAGCATGACCTGAGATAAGCATTTGAGTGCTACTACTTGTTTATTGAAAAGTGATCCCTGGAAGCACCGGTAGGGGCAGGAGGAAGTGAAACAAGAAAGGAAAGGAAACGACAACAGGAAATGTTCATGAGCTGTGTGGGTAACTGGAGTTCAAGGTACTTGCTGTTCAGGTGACTGGAAGTCTCTAGAAGACACCTTTGAGTTGTCCAATCTGAGGAGGAGCAGGAGCATTCGTTCACTAACTCCCATTCATCACTGGTAACCAGCTGCTTCTTGGGGCACTAATTCCCCAAGTCAACCCCAGCTAAAGGCGGAGCATGCTCTGGGGGCCAGAGAAAGCCTCTAGGTAGATGGTTTCAGGCGCCTGTAGTAAGACTCCATTGGTGTGCACAGGAATGAGGATCGCGAGCAAGATACGTCAGGGCACTAACAGCTTCTGCTACACAGCACATTTCAATCAAAGGAAGGCATTTTCATGGCAACATTTATTTAGCGCCAACCATGTGATGTTCTGTGGAACACGAAAATAAATACAGCATGTTCCTTGTCTGCTAGGAGCTTAGCTCTGCTGCTTCTTGAAGATTGTGGAAAGAAGCAGAAAAAGAAGGTGGTGGAACAGAAACCAGCTGAGTCTCCATTCCCATTCAGTCTACACTCTCTGATGAAATTTTTATGCTGTTCGGCCCACCAATTCATTACAGCCATGACTCTCAAATAGCCATCATGTTTAATGGCTTGTAGTCCCCGTCATAGTGGCACGAAGTCAGACCAGAGTTTGAAAGAGGAAGAAAGTATCTTTGTTCACCTCTGTTCCCCAGGGTGCTCCCGCCCTGCTTCAGTGAAATCTCTACATCAATATTTCATTAACCCACACCAAGTAGGCAACGTGATTTTCTGTTCGAATTAAACTAATATTTGAAATGAAGAAAGAAAAAAAAAAAAGCATGAGAGGGAAGTCACTCACCACAAGGCCCCTGAAAAGAAGTTATGTGGGAAAGGCAGCTGTGTTCTGTGCTTTTGCCATAAAATGAAGCAGACAGTCTGTTCTGTGAAGTACTATAATTATAAAGCAATTTGCTACCTCTAATGGGAGGACTTTTCTTTCATAAAATATTAACTAAATATAATATCAGTGCAATAGGTTAGAAATAGTCTTAGTTTCTCCATAAAAAGTCAATTTGTAACCACTGTGAACGTCTTCTTCAGGATGATGGTATCCCAAACATCCTCCGCGCCCACAGCCATTTGGCCTTGAATAAAGCTCAACACATTTCCCTGTCCTCTCTAGCGGATTTGATGCTAAGTGCTTCCCCCTCCCCCGCACCCCGTAAACCCATTCATTTGCCATGCGGTTCTATCCTCTCTTTCTATCCTCTCGCTGAATGCTTCTCAACCTAATGCACTGCTGCCGCCCAGAAGTTTTGTTTTAATGACTCTCACCCCACAACCTAACTGTCAACAAATTTAAAAACTCAAGTTTAGGTTGAGGACTTGGTTTGCAAAACCCCAACCTCTGTGCACTGAGGGATTACCTACACCTTTTCAAATCATGGGAAGGGATGGTTCATTCTCTGAGATGGGTATCTCTGGGCAGGACTGCTCTCCAGACAGCAACTGTGGGCAGAACAACCTGGAGTTGCCCAGAGGGATTCTGCAGGCAGGGTGGACCAGGCTCTAGTTGCCAGGGAGGGGGCTGGGTGAGTGGGGGTTCACCTTCTTCATTGCCTTTTTTTTCCTACTTATTTTTTTTTCCTTTTATCTTATATCCTTACATAAAATTTTGAGTTTGTTTATTTGTTTTTGGTTTTGTGTTATGCTCTGAAACTTGCTAATGAATTCAGGAACCATTTCCTGATGCCTCTTAGTTATTACCCTTTCCCATTGGAGGCAGCACTCACTCTAACTATCCTGGATGTTGTTTTTCTAGGGAAAAGAGGCAATCTAAAGTGAAAAGTGAAGGTGTTTATCTCCCAGTATTATTTCAAGCCACGGTACCATTTTTCACTGACTTCTCAGAGAGAGGGAAAAAACAAAAACAAAAAACACCTAAATAACAAGACCCCAACAACTCCCCGAACAATTTTGTGTTTAAAACCTTCTTCATTAAAAGTAATGTATAGAAAATCCATACTTGCTCATTTGGAAAATGCCTAAGGGCTGGCTGCATCCACTTCCACACGTTCTTTTTCTGATTTACACTTCTGAAATGGATCGTCAAATTCTATTGATCTTAATCAGCAAGTCCTTTTTGTTTTTTAGTTCTTAGGAGGCTCCAAATTAGGCAGGAAGTTTTGCAAAGAGAATGGATGTTGTATTAGGACCAGGAGCAAAGGCATTTGCCGAAAGCAAACTGGAAGTAGACCTCTAACCCTCTACTTTCTTCAAGTTTTGCATGTATTTTGCTATTAGGGTAATATTCGTCATACTTTCTGAATGAATGAATGAGTCCATGAGTTTATTCAAAGACTCACATTTAAATATTAGAATTTTGTTAAATCAAGTTGTGAACATAACTTAATACTTAAACATATGTTACATCTATTCAATTATGATATTGAATATATTATTTTTTCTTTAAATATACACATATGCATATATACATTTTACTTTACCACGCATATGTGGAGGGATACACACAGACGGATAAAACGGATTCTCTCTGGAAGGTGGGATTCAGGGTCGGGGCTTCAGTGAGTTGTGAAATGGTAAAAAATTTAGTTGTGACTATTTCAAGCAGATAGGGAAAGAATACAAACTAACATAAGAACGCTCATGGAACCATTGCTCAGCTTGATCAGATCCCAGCATTATGGCCTGTTTCGCCTCAGATCCTTTTTTAAAGAAATTAAACTTTTCAGATAGAACAGGGAATTTTTCATTTTCTACATCACGTGTTTCTTAGGTATTCGAATTTCATAGGATGAACATATTTGCGGTCAGTAAAAAAATCAAGAACCATTGAAAAATAAATATCAGCCACGCCAAAGTGAAGGGAAATGAGTTTCCACGGATCATCTGCAGTTGCGTTTCCAAAAAGCTTTTCCGCATCTTTCCTAACAAGAGGCGGCTCTGCCTACTGTCTGTCTGTCGGCTCACAGCTGTCTGGCGATGGGAAGCACCGAGTTGGGACCAAAAATCACAATGTCAATTTAGGTGCTGGTGGCTTGGCAAGCCACATGTTCCTATTTATCCCTGTCAGCCGCAGGCCCTATTAACTATTTTTAATGAATCACCACTGCTTTTACTTTTGCCATCAGCCATGACCTTCACCATTTAGAAACACATGGTCTCTCATAAACGATAGCCCACGACACATAAACTTGAGAAGGATTCTATCACAGCTCGAACTACAATATCTATCACTAAAACAAACGGCTCATTCTAGCTGAAGAGACACTCATATATATCACGGAACCAACCTTCCATATTTTGAAATTTACTGCCCCGTGTTGGCTGATTTTTTTTTAAGGAGGCCAGGCAACCTTGCTCACTTAATACTTTTGATAAACTTCTGCTGACAAGGAGTGTGATTAATGATGGTTAAAAGAATTGAATCAAGAGTAGGAAAGACAGAGCCAAAAAAGCAGACTGCTGGGCTGATGGAAACTAACGTCTCTACAGAAATATATGATGGAGTCTCCTTTTTTACCATGCCAAGTAATTACTTGCACAGGCCTGTTGTAATAATTCCTATTACAGCCAAAACGGAAAAGTCAGTAACTCACCGCCCTGGGACAAGGTGAAGGCAAGGCCAGAGTAGGATGGATCAATATTTCATTTACTCACTGAGGTTAGCTTCTATCCCTGTATCAAATTCTTTTACAGAAAGCCATGAAAGAAATGAGGTTTGCTGCAAAACACCAATACAGGGGCCTTGTTTCCTTGGGGTGCTTATGAAGGAAGCAGAGCAACAAACCCTTGCAGGGAAACAATATGCACTCAAGGTCACTCATTACTTGCTACTGTTGGAAAATAAAGTGCCATTAGTCTGATATGAGTAATGTACATCAGTCAACTGCAGACTAGAAAAAGTGTGTTTTCAACTTGGTGGTGCTCCGGATAATGAATGAGCAACTTGAACACTGTCTACACAATTTGACAATTGTGAAAAAATTTTCTCTTGACAGTGCATCATTTGTTTAAAAAAAAAAACCATTAATATTTATCTCTGATTACCTCCTGCCTTTAAAAAAGAAAAAGAAAAAAAGAAGAAAAATGAGAAAAAGTCCATAATGGTTCCCTCTGCCGCCCAAGAAGTTTCTAGTGTGATACTTTTCCTTAAGAGAAATTGTAGTTCAACTACAAAAGGCCCTAGAAATCAAAAAGTGAACCACAGTTTTTCTCAACAGGTTTCTTTTTAAAGGGGTTTAAACGTATGATTCCCAGTTTAAGTTTTCTAGGAAGCTTTCTGGGAAAAGGGTGTGGTACTAATCAATGCTGGGTCCCATGTGGTTATGACAGAACTAGCTTATTGTCAACAGTGAAATCTTACAATTTCATGTAAAATCTGATTTAAGTAGCCTCCACGTATATAAACCCTATGTGGGATGTAAAATCCAAATGCTATTTACCCATTGCATTTATTGTTTAGCACCCGGGGCTAGAACAGATTTCAATGCAGCATTGTTCTCTTTCTTAAGATTTTATGAGACTGTCTATTTATAAAGCATATTTCCACTATGCTACACGCTTCCATGTGGAATGGGCTTAGGAAAATTCCCTTGCACTTGCTTTTCTCCCCCACATCTATATTAATTCCCACTTGTTTTTCTGGTGATTCCGGGAAGGCAGAAAGCTTAGAAGGGTTGATTTACTTACTTAGAAACATGGGCTACTGGCAGTAATGACTGGTAAACTTGAATGTTTCTTACAGTTCATTTTATTCTCTGAAATAAATCTATTCCCCTTCCCTGGAACTTCAAAGCCACCCTCTACCAGAACACCCTATCTCCATGCCATGAAATGAAGTTGAAACCAAGGTAGCAAAGTCCTGGGCTATCGTTTAGGCCTTAGATACGTTCTCATCTCCAGAAGAAAAGGTCAGCTAGCCTCAGCATTGATTTGGGCCAGCAAGACTTGTGGCCCGGCCAGTCAACATCTTGGAAGCATTTTCAAATGTTTGGGGTCTGTAGAAGAATACATTAGATTTTCCTAAGACTTTTCACCCCTCCTCCACACCACCCCTTAAACTTGGACCCCAGGAGTATTTCAAGGGAAATTCAATCCATATGTGCCTGATTCGTGTTCACTTAACTCATTGACATGTTGTTTTCCAGGAGCTGATTGATGTACAAGGAGTCTTCTGACCTTTTTTCTTGAACCTTGCAGAACTGCCTTTCTTTGAGCTGGAAAATTGCCTTTTACTTGGGGTAAGTAGCACTTTTGAGAGTTGAAAGTTTTGAGCTCAGCTTGAAACATAGTTCCCAAATCTGTGTGGGATTCTGGGTTTGACAAATGTGGCCTCAATACCTTTGTATAAAGCCCTTTCTTGCCTCATTTTTTTTTTTTTCATGTGTGACAACCCATAGCTAGTGAAGAAAAAAAAAAAAATACAAAGATGATGATAACTTTCAGAGCATCCAAGCAGGTATCTTTGGAAGTCAGAGCATTACTACCATGGTGTAAGATGTCCAAGTCCATCTGTTCTCTTCAACCACCCTTCACTTGCCCGGATTTCTTTCATGTGGTCCCAACCCAAAGAACTTCCTCTGCCAAGTTTTGAGTGTGTAATAAAGGCAGCAGCTGACTTTAAACCCTGCTTTGATTCTGTTAGGCAACATCTCAGCTTGGGTTAGGTTCCCTGGCAAACTATTTCAGTAGACTTTCATAATGTTGCCCCCTTGGAACTCATCCCAAATTATGCCACTATATCATAAGAGTTATAAAGACAAACTCCTCTGTCCATTATTTTTCAGGTTCAGAAGGAGCTGTGATGTGAAGAAGGGGGCGTGGCTCTGCCCACAGACAGCTGGTTAATTGATCTGCCATAGCTGGAATATCACCAGGAGAGGGATAGCCTCTTAGTTCTTCTGAAACTCTGGATAGAGAGGCGGAATTAGATCCTGCAGCAAGAATCTATGAACCCAGATGCCCACTGGGGACAAACAAGAAGAAATCAACACGTGGAGCAGAGTGAGTGGAGACTGATTTCAATAGGTAGAAACATCCAGGGACAGTCAGTGGACACTGTGGCAAGCTTAATGTTACCAGATCTCTTGGGACTTCAAGAGAATCCAGAAGTCTTCTAATTATTTAAATATTTGCATCTAGTACACATATAGTAGGGTCCTGATTAGGACCCCCAATTTAGCTTCCTGACTGGGGATATATGCTGAACAAAGTGACAAAGGGAAGAGTGATAGCAAAAGTCTATATTCATTGGGTAATTGTCTTGTGCCCAAAACTATGATGTATGATTTCATTTCCTTCTCACCCTTATCCTACCACATGGGTATTATCACTTTTCCCAGTTATAACAAAAGAAAACTAAGATTTGGGGTCCTTGTTAAATTCTTGGGCTTCTCCCAGACCAATGGAGTCAGAATCTCTAGGCATGGGACCTCCAGGTGCTCCAAGGTATGCCAAAGTTGGAGAAGCACTGTATCCTGACATATCACAAAGCTGTAGAAAGAACCTCTTTCAACTCCCCAGTTTACAAATGAGGCTCTCGGAAAGGAATTGACCTGCCCAAGCTTAGCTAACAGAGCCAGGACTCACTCAAGCCTTCTGGAAGTAATAATAAGAATAGCAATACCAACGGTGATCCTAAGTCCCATTTACTGAGGGCCTACCACGCACCGGGCAGTAGACACTAATGGTATCGCTCCCATTTAAGCCTCCTAGGAACTCTAAAACAGACATTATTGTCTTCATTTTATAGACAAGTAAACAGGCTCCAAGGAATAAAGTGGCTTTCAAGGTCACTCAGGGTAAAGTAAGGGACAGAGTCTGTTTGTAAATCCAAGTGTTGTGCTTCCAAATCCAGAGGTCTTTTCATAATGCAGCAAGGACAGATACTTCCGAGTCCTTCCCACCAGACGTTGATGGAACCGTATGAATTACACAGGAGGTACGGATAGCACCTTCAAGGAAACCCACGATGGTGATGGTAGTGATGACAGTGATGAGGAGGATGAAGACAAGAATGACGAAGAGTCAGGGATGGTCAAATTGCCCAAAGTTGAAATCAATTGTAGAATCACTAACTTGCTGAATGACCTAGCCTCAGAAGCCACTTATCTACTCTGGGGAGGGCTGCCTTGATCTTTCAAGTGAAAAAGGTTTTGATAGGTAATCTTTATGCAACTTTCCTGGTTGAAAATTCAATAGCTCTAAGGAGAGAAGCAGGTTGAGTCACATGTATTTATGTAAACCTAAAGGCACAAATGAGTGCTTCAACGCCTCGAGGCAGTCAGGCAGACCACTTGGCCACAGAGCGAGCCCCAGGGAGGGTCTCACAATGCCACTGTGAGAAGACTTGCCTACAGTCTTAGACTCCCCTACCAAACGTGGTGAAATAAAACCGCAGGTGAAGTCAGGTTATCAGGCTCCCTCTCGGGGAGACAGTCTTCTCTGAGTCTTGAATGTGGCCTTTGACCTTCACCTTTGGGTGTGGCCTCTATTGCTCTTTCTCCAGCCTTTTCTTTCGCCCAGTTTCCACTCCAGCATCCTTTCTTCACGTACAGGAAGACAGTTCCATCTGTGATGGAGTAAACATTCCATTTGAGGTCAAGGTACTTGGACCTCTGCTGTACTTAGTTCAAGATCCAGCCAACGGCCAGAATCAATACCACAAATCACAGCCAAATGACAACAAGGAAGCTCTTGTCCATTTTCTCCCCCTTTAAAGATGCCATTTCTTTTTTTTTTTTTTTCAAATTTTTATATAAACATATAATGTAATCCCACCACCCTCTCCCAACACCCCTCCCCCCCACCCCCTCAGTTTGTTTTATGACATTAAGAGTCTCTTTTGGGGCACCTGGGTGGCTCAGTTGGTTAAGTGACTGCCTTCAGCTCAGGTCATGATCCCGGAGTCCCGGGATCAGAGTCCTGCATCGGGCTCCCAGCTCCACAGGGAGTCTGCTTCTCCCTCTGACCTTCTCCCCTCTCATGCTCTCTCTCTCTCTCTGAAATAAATAAATAAATAAAATTTTAAAAAAAGAGAGTCTCTTTTGGTTTGTGTCCCTCCCGATCCCATCTTGTTTCATTTATTCTTTTCCTACCCCCTTAACCCCCACCCTCGTTGCATCTCCACTTCCTCATATCAGGGAGATCATATGATAGTTGTCTTTCTCCGATTGACTTATTTCACTAAGCATAATACGCTTTAGTTCCATCCATGTCATTGCAAATGGCAAGATTTCATTTCTTTTGATGGCTGCATAGTATTCCATTGTGTATATATATGTATATATATATACCACCTCTTCTTTATCCATTCATCTGTTGATGGACATCTAGGTTCTTTCCATAACTTGGCTATTGTGAACATTGCTGCTATAAACATTCAGGTGCACATGCCCCTTCGGATCACTACGTTTGTATCTTTAGGGTAAATACCCAGTAGTGCAATTGCTGGGTCATAAGGTAGCTCTATTTTCAATTTTTTGAGGAAACTCCATGCTGTTTTCCAGAGTGGTTGCACCAGCTTGCATTCCCACCAACAGTGTAGGAGGGTTCCCCTTCTCCTCATCCTTGCCAGCATCTGTCATTTCCTGACTTGTTAATTTTAGCCATTCTGACTGGTGTGAGGTGGTATCTCATTGTAGTTTTGATTTGTATTTCCCTGATGCCGAGTGATGCGGAGCACTTTTTCATGTGTCTGTTGGCCATAAAGATGCCATATCTAACACTCAGCAATTTCATTAAGTCTGTTTCACTGGTCCATGTTTCCTTAAGAGGACTGTACTAAAGGCTCTCTTTGACACCAGAAGGAACTGGTCGTTTCATCATTACCTGAGCAATACATAGCTCCCAGGGATGCCTGCGTGTTTACAAGTGGCTGTGCCTCAGACAAATAGCCCTCGATATTCAAAAACTCTCTGTACAGAGAAAAGATCAAAGGCATTATGGGGAAAGCATCTGTCTCCACCAAACACATGGAACTATATGAATCTATAAGAACACAATGTCAGAGTAGTGCAGGATAAATGTGACTTGTCATAAAGTTATCTTGGGTGGCAAAGAAATGTTGCCATTCAAAAACACATAAAATCCCAGCTAGCTTCAAATAGTGCATACATATTCTATCTTCACATTCCCACAACGAAATCAGATCAGGGTGAGGCACAAAGACTGACTCGGAAAAAGTTTAATTTCTGTGTATACTGCATGGAGAAATCAAAGGAGAAGGCTTTCATCTTTTAAACCTTCTGGGCTTAAAGAGTAAAGGAGTTATTTGTCTCTCTCAATTTCTCAAAAGACTTATTTTGGTTTTGCTTTTAAGATTTCTGCTCTTTGGTGTGTGCACAACACACAAGAATTCGAAAGGAATTTCTGATGCCAAGTGTAGGATTTGAAATAGATGAATGATTTCATTAGACTTATCTGGACATTTTTAGTGATTATAGGTTGTACAGGGATACTCATTAAAACATGGTTGGTAATACTGAAAGACTGGAAACAACCTATGTGTTTACCAATAGAGGAACAACTAAATGAGCTCTGGTATACTCATGTTATATAAGCAGGGCAAAGAGCTGCCACAAACAGTTGTGCAGGCTGTTCACTGCACAACTCCTTTGGTGCCATGTATGAATGGTAGCTGTGCTGTGGCCACTATTGCAGCATCTAAAAAGATTAAGATTAAAATGTACTAATATGGATAGATTTCCGAGACACACTGTTGAGGGAAAGAAAGTTTCAGAAGAGTATTCGTATGTGCTATTGTTTTTATTAGCATACACTTTATTTTTTTTTCTAAAATTTATTTATTTATTTCAGAGAGAAAAAGAGAGTGTGCACGCAAACAGGGGGAGGGGCAAAGGGAGAGGGAAAGGGAGGAGGGAAGCAGATTTCCCGGCTAAACATGGAGCCTAAGGATGCAGGGCTTAATGCTGGGCTGGATCACCCCACTCGGAGATCATGACCTGGGCCAAAACTAAGAGTGGGATGCTTAGCTGACTGAGCCACCCAGGCTCCCCCATTAGCATACACTTTAAAAGCTATACTATGTGTGTGTGCATAGGTACATGTGTGTGTACATACATGCAAAAACCCTTGGAAAAATACGGACCAAACTCATAGCAATAATTACTTGTGAGAAAATGGGTAAGGGACCAAGAGATTAGTGGAACTATCAAATTACTCCCTCCAAATATGTAATGTTAAAATTTTGAATAATATGAGTGGAAATTTTAAAGAAATTTTCAAAAAATTTAAGTGGAAATTGCGGAGCTACTGAAATTCACGCTTGTGATTTCTTTTATTTATTATATTATCATTGTATTTACTATACTTATAGGATTCATATTTTATATGAATTATAAAACTATGTATTATTATATACTTATATTTAATGTTGATGTTTTGTTATGATATGTTTAATTATTACTTGGAATTATTTTCCAAAAGAATCATAAGTGCTAAATCATGGAACTCATATACTATATAATTATACACTTATGTACCTATTTTTCTGCACTAAGCTTGGAATTCCCAGAAAGCCAAAACTGTAGCGCTAGATTTCTTTCACCTTTAGCAACTAGCACAAAAATAGCACAGCAAATTGTGAGTTAATAAACTCATTAATTCAAAAACTCCTTCATTCTACAAATATTTAATGATCATTTACTCTGTGTCCTTAAAATAAATTGAGGAATACAACCAAAAGAGTTTATATTCTGTGCATGAATGGGCTGAGTAAACCAGTCAAAGATCACCAAGTCCATTGCAAAAGAGCTCCTTAATAAATAATTCATCTTCTTTTTTTAAAATTTCCTCCCTTAGAAATTCCACGATTTGGGCGCCTGGGTGGCTCAGTGGGTTAAAGCCTCTGCCTTCGGCTCAGGTCATGATCCCAGGATTCTGCGATCGAGCCCCACGTTGGGCTCTCTGCTCATTGGGGAGCCTACTTCCTCCTCTCTCTCTCTCTCTGCCTGTCTCTCTGCCTACTTGTGATCTCTGTCTGTCAAATTAAAAGAAAAAAAATTTTTTTTTAATTAAAAAAAAAAAATTCCACGATTTGGTAATCATCTCCATAGGTAGCATAACTTTTCTCAATTTTAGAACCAATTTCTTGCTTGCTTTCTTTATTTTCTTGGTATGAGCTTTCTCTACATTTATATTTTAAATTCAGAAACAGTCTAGCAGATTCTTTTCTGGATTATGTTCTTTCACTGTAAAATAGATTACTTAAGATATATGTCCCTTAATGGTGTTTTACGACATACCTGCAAAGTTCTGTTTTAACAAGATTAATAATTTCAGGGTGCCTGGGTGGCTCAGTCAGTTAAGTGTCTGCCTTCAGCTCGGGTCATATCAAGCTTGCTTCTCCCTCTCCCTCTACTACCGCTCCCCCTGCTTGTGTGCTCGTGCTCTCTCTCTCTCTCTCTCTCTCTCTCTGTCAAATAAATAAATAAATAAAATCTTTTTAAAAATTAGATTAATAAGTTCTCACAACGGTATTGCTCCTTCTATTTTACCAAACATTTTCTATATACTATTTTCACATGATCTTAAACATAATTTTCTCTGGCTTCTAACTGAAATCCAATAAAGTGTGCTGGGTAGTATTTATTTAATAGACACACGAACCAAGGCTCAAAATTGTTCAGCAGCTTCCCAAAATTACACAGCTTGGAACTGGCAGCATCGGGACCAGAACCCCGATCTTTTGAGTTCAAAGCCAAGACTTGCTCATTCATCGTGCCTACACCCGTAGTCCTAGAGGACTGGGGCAAAAATACTTCATTATTTTAAGAAACTGAGTTTATTTGAAAACAGAAACAAATACAAGTCCAGATAAAGCACCTAAAGCTGTAAATGTGCATGCTTTCTCCATGCCAAGGCGTGTTAAACATCTAAATTGGAGCTATGCACACTCGGTTAATATCTATGGCTTCTTTATGCTCACCATTGAGATTTCAATTCATGACGGCAGTAACGACAACAGCGAAGACAGTTTCTTAAGGTTTTTCCTGCACTTCTGTGCCCTCTATTTGATCATCTGCCAAGGTTTGTGAATAGTGCCAAATCAAACAGCACAGCCTCTCTATGAGGCTCCTCCTGGGAGTTGAGGAATTCTGCAGTTGGAGCACGGGGTAAGATATAAAAGGCACAATTACGGTCTTCTTTGAAGAGTTTAAAGGCAGACAATGTTAATCCATTCTTTTGGAATTTCTGGTGCTAAACCCCCTTCACCGAGCGGCCTCTTCACTTTCCTGTGCTTTTCTGGCCCAGGTTATCCTGTATTAGAATAAACAGCTTAAAATGAGAAGGAATAGAATGATTCGATGCTTTTGAGCTTTCTCAGTGGAAAGACTAGACATAAGCATCAAAGAATTAAGCGCATGATTTCCATTGGCAATCTCACTTATCTTAAGAAAAAAACTTTGTAGTTTTCTTATTCTGATCTTGTATATAAATCTTCAATGATCTCTTCGTTCTTGATTCTGTTTTCCTGACTTCATCATTAGGAGGATTGTATTAGTGTGTCAAGTGTGATGTTATTAATTTTTATTTAATGCTGATTAATTGCAGAAATTCTTTTGATATATGTTTGAATTTTCTCTTCAAGAATCCTCCTCTTTTTAGTTTTCAATTGACTGATTATCTATTTGCCTTCACTGAGAGATATAAGCCAATGGCTAAGATCTTCTTACCCTTGAGACTATTAGTAAAATTTGTGCAAATTTTGGGTACTGTTATAATAGCATGGGACCAGTTACAAATGAAACACACACTTCAATATTTTTAGTGTAAGAAACCAAAAATAAAGCATTTATAGCTTTATCCTGGCTCTCTTTTTTTTCTGATAGATATATACATTTGTATTTATGCTCCTGGCCACAATTTTCTGTAAAAGACTACTAGTTTTCACCATAATCATTAAAAAGACTTAAAAAAAAAGTCCTAAAATCTGACTTTAAAATTTTAATTATGTAGATCTATGGCTAGATCCTTACCAAACATATTTCCTCTTCCTGTGCATAGGGCTAACTTGAATTGCTGTTGCCCTCCAGAGTGAGGCCACATGATACCAACAGTAGGATGAGACTAGAGGTAGCTCGTCATTTTCAGGCTCAAACGGTTAAGGGGAGGTCCGCGTTCTCCACACTGTGGCTCCCCAATTTCAAGCTGGATTTCAGTGTGCAGGGACACACACAGAGAATGGCAAGGCTTTTTTCAGCCTCTGTCCTTGAATGACTTAATAGCACCGAGTCACCAAAGACCTACGTCGAACTGTGTCACTAGTTAGAAATACACGTTTATTGTATTCAATTCCTGAGATTCAAGGCTTGACTATTAAAATAGCGAACCAGATTAATATTATCCATATATGTTCAACTTCGGGAAGTGTGTCCCTTAAATTTGGGTTATAATGGATTTTTATTGTTTAATTTAAAAAAAATTAAATGGCATGCAATAAAAGTCTCCCATATGTCACAAAACATTCTGAACACAAACAAAGTAGATGTAAATATCCAATGAATATTCATGTACCTTTTTTAAACATTTTCTTTTTTTTTTTTAAGATTTTATTTATTTATTTGACAAACAGAGATCACAAGTAGGCAGAAAGGCAGGCAGAGAGAGAGAGGAGGAAGCAGGCTCCCTGCAGAGCAGAGAGCCTGATCATGACCTGAGCTGAAGGCAGAGGCTTTAACCCACTGAGCCACCCAGGTGTCCCTCATGTACCTTTTAAACATGGTGATTAAAATAATAAATCAAAATAGTAAGATATCATTAATTTGTATCTATCAAATTAATTGTTTAAATAATTATAATCTACACTGGTGAGCACTTAGAAAAACCAGGGCTTTTATTTTCTACTTCATAGAAGTATAATTCTTGTAATATTTTGGGAGAGAATTTTAGTAACGAGTATCAAGTTCCTTAAAAATATTTATCCCCTTTCACCTATAATTCCATTGTAAGAACTTATTGTATAGAAATAACTACTGATGTCATGTGCAAGAGTGGTTACTTCAGCCCTGTCTATTTCCAAGTTCAGCAAACTAAGTCCACAGGCCAAATCCCATGTGCCACTTGTTTTTGTAAATAAAGTTTTATTAAAACACAGCCATTACTATTTATTTACCTATTATCTATGGCTATTTCTGCAATAGCAGAGTTGGGTAGGTGCTACAGAAACCTTATAGTCTGTTGAAATATTGAAATATCGTCTGTTGAACATATTTTCTATTTGCCTCTCTATAGAAAACTTTTGTCAACCCTAGTCTATAATAATAAAAAATATAAATTGTATTGAATATCTAATATAGAGGAATTGCTACATAAATTTTGGTACATTCTTGTAATGAAATTATCACACAGATTTTTTTTTCTATTTTAATTAATGTGTAAGGGGGTCCTGGGTGGCTCAGCTGGTTGAGTGTCCAACTCTCGGTTTCAGCTCAGATTGTGATCTTATGGGTCATAGGACTAAGCCCCTGTTGGGCTCTGTGCTCAGTGTGGGGTCTGCATGAAGAGTCTCTCCCTCTGCCCCTCCCTGCAAGCTTGCACACACACGCTCTCTCTCAAATAAATAAATAAATAAATAAACAAACAAAAATAATGGGTAAAGGGGGTTGAGAGGTGAAAAGAAAATAAAGAAAACTTTTTTCATGAACTATGTAGTGATGTTGATATATGTCCTTTATATAATATTTAATATTAAGTGCACAATAGTAGAATTTTAAATGATTTATAAAATATTCCAATGTGATTTTAAATTATAAACATGGATACACAAAATAAATAGATGAGGAAAACTCAACACCAAATGTTAGTTACTTATGAGGGTAGGATGTCCAGCGGTATTTATTTTGTTCTTTATAAAAACTTTTCTATGTTTTCTAAATGTCCTAGAGTCAGCAAGTCCTACTTTTAACGTTGGGTAAATATTAATTTATCCTGTTACTGAAAAGAAAGAATTAAGTGTTCAAATTGCTGTGACATATGAAGCCTAGAACATGGGTAGAATTCCTTCTCATAGCTCCCCCCTAAATAAGACATGAGGGTTGAGACACATGCTTAAGGAGACCCTGAATATGATTGGGAATTAAACTGTCAGATAAAAGAATAATCAACAGTTGGAGATGTTTTGCCTCAAAACTGAGCCTCTAGGGGAACGTTAAACTGTCAAATGTGTTCATCATCTCCTACCCTCTTTGAGAGGAAGAAGTCTAAGGAATTTCAAAAATTAGGTGGAAGAAATGCCGGATTTATGGACCTTCTTTCTTGGAAAGGGAGTTTCCGGTAGGTAATCTATTTAAGTAGCTTGCCAGAGGGGCTGAACTTTACATAATCACATCTGGACGAAAACTTTCATATCAACCACTAGCTCTAGTGGGTATGCCACTGGAGAAGCCAGGTGCACTTTAGAGTAACTTTGTTTTCTCTAAAGAGGAACTTTGGATTCCCATGTCTAGATCCATTTAAATTTTTCTGCTTAATGGTGTTCCAAATATGTAATGCAATATGTCTTTCTGATTCATCTACCCCCAGATCACCTATAAGGATCTGTTGATGGTAACATTTTATTAGTGTATATCTGCTTTTCCAATTGGACAAGTAGGTTATGTAACCTCCATGTAATTGCTGAGAAGGGAAAATGTATGTTCAATATCATGTATACAGAGAGAGAGGAAGGAGACTTTTCATGTGAACTTCTTACAACTGCCTAAACAGAAGGAAACAATCATGAATCTGAGGTGTGGAGGCAAGAATTCAAATTCCTAGAAATGAAGTTGACTGGGGAAAGATTTGGGATGACGATAAGTGCATTAAAATGAGATACAAGGCCAATTACCCGGTGCCAGGCACCGAACGAAGCCCCTCCCTTGCATAATTAAATTTAATTTTCACAACAATCCTGTGATATAGAGACTGCAAGTATCATCCACCTTTACAAATGAGAAAATAGAGGCAAGACAAAGGTGTCAATTTCCTGTAGTCACACTGTTAGCAAGTGGTTGAAACAGGAATCAAAACCAGTCTTGCTCCCACCAGTGCCCATAATCTGTACTTTAGTCAATCCAGGAGTACCAACATTATGAAGAAATCATTCCTTCTCCGACTGTATAGTCCAAGTGACTCCAGAGTCTTGGTTTTGAGTGGACACCTTCAGACACATGGATCAGAAACAGCTTCAGTGTTTTATTTCAGAAGGTGAGCTTTTATCTGGGAGTAGCTAAATCAGATGAGGCAATAAATGCCTAAGTGCTTTGCACACCATAAAGTGCTAAAAAAAAAAAAAAGAAAGAAAGAAAGAAAGAGAAGATGCCTGACATTAATAGCCATGGAGGCATTCTCAACATTCCCAGGGTACTCTATTTGACAAATTAAAATACAGAAATTAAGAGAGAGAATGAGGTACACATCATTGCATTAAACCCATTGTATAGCTCTGAGAAGGATTTCCCTCCTCTGTTATCGGGGACATTATGTACAGTATCACAGGAATGTTGTGAAATTAAGTGAAATAGATGGGAAACACAATGCCCAGGTACAGAGTTCCCATCCAATAAAGGACAGCTATTTGCTTAACAGATGTTAAATAATTGTAGAAGATCATACTTGATTCATCGATCTCTTCAAAAGTACATTTTATATGGTTTTCTCTGTTATCACAGACTTAGGTGGACTGTCCTTAGCAAAAATTCTCTTTTCTTTCCTTTTTGCCTCCTTGCTCATGAAAGAAATGACGTGCTACAAGAGCACCCTAAAGCAAGTTCTCTAATGAACGGTGGAATTGAATGATCCTTAGTAAAAGCTTTAGGTCAGCTCCTACTTGGAAACAGTTTAGAACTTTAGAGCCTAGATATTCAAAGGGCAGCCTGCAGACCAGCTGTAAATACACCACCTGGGAGCTTGTTGCAAATGCAAAATCTCAGGCCCCACCCCACCCTCCCTCTGTCAGAATCTGCATTTGAACAAGATCTCCAGGTGATTCACAGTACTTTCAAGTCTCAAGCACCCTACAATTAGCCTGTTAAAAAAGAAAGACTTTGGGAGACAGGCCACAAAGCAGTTTAGTTATGTTGCTATTACAATGGCTAATGAATGGGAAGTGCATAGCATGATTCCTGGAAGGTATTCATTCACTAGACAAGCATTTATGAGCACCTATTATGTGCCAACTACTATGCTGCTTACTGGAAATGGAAAGTTCAAGAAGAATCAGTCAGCTCTCCTATTTCACATCTTTTGCTTAACTTTTAGTCAACCAGATTTTCCCCTGGTGTTCTTTATTTAAGGTCACCATCTATTTCTTCCTCCAGGGAAATGGTGACATTAATAATAGCAAACATCCGTGGATGGCTTGATCTGTGTCAGGCACTGTGCTGAACACCTTAAAACCTGTAGTGAACATCTGTTGATTTTCCTACCCCTAATTTTTCTAGTGGTAGTACAGCCCCTCCGCCCCCGGCGTTTTTTGTTGAGAAAAGGAATCCCTTACCCACTTTTCTGTCCATGTTGTTTTGGGTGCAGCTAGCATAGTCAATTGGCTCCAGGATCTGACCAATTTGAGAATCCTTTCTCCTGGCTTTGGTCTAGAGCACAGAACCCAGGATCCAGAAAGGACTTTTGCTGGAACCATGGAAAAAGAGATACTCTCTTTCACTCTAGTTTTTAAGATGTAAGATGTAAGTTTGAAGTTTGCTGTTGGTAGTCATCTTTGCCAACACATGAAGAGAGCCTACTTGAGAAAAAAGCCAAAACAAAGAAAAGCAGAGCCAACAGCTGATGAAGAAGAGGTAGATTTTGAATATGTTCATTGAATGTCTCCATCCAACCATGCCTAAAGTCAGCCTTGTACTCTAAATTCCTTATTGCACAAAATAATAAATTCCCCTTTATGTTTGAGTTGGTTTGAGTTGGATTTTTTTGATCTACAACTGTTTGATATCCTGACAGCACACATAATGTTTTCATTTAATCCTTACAATAGGCTCTGAGATAGATACTATTCATTTATCCATTTTCCAGATGAAGAAACTGAGGTTTAGAGAAGTATCTTGCTCAACTAAATAGAGCTGACAAATGGCAAACTAAAGATTAAATCACAGACCACCTCACTACAAGGATTTACAATTCATTGATACCATTGTAAATATTATTTACAGTCTAGAATCAATAAATGCTGCATTTGAGAAAGATTGAAGTAAATAGTCTAGAAACTTACTCTAAAGACCTCTATATTATGAAATATGGCCCTGCAGGACAACTGGAATAACTGGGCCATAACTGAACCTCCTTAGACAAGGTTCATTACAGACCTCATTTTAATTCAGTCTGTGCAATAACAGGTTGTAAGTTTATGGCCACAACAGTGGGTTATTTACTCTATGGTCAAAGCCAGCTCAAGGCAAACTTTGGAAATAAAAAGGATTGTCTTCATGAATCTTTCCAGTTCATACTTCTACTCCTACCATGGTTTTCCACATACCTCTTCCCAACAATGACACCACATTCTAACACTTTTTTCTTGGAATTCAATGAAAACTTCTTTAAGGAAAGAATCAAATCTTTTTCATATTAAGAGAATTATGGCTGAAAGCAACCCAGGTATCTTGGGCCATCTAATTTAAAGCCACATAAATAAACTATTAATAGTGGAAATCTGAGGATAAAGGGAGGGCAAAGTCCACCCAAGATTTCTGCAATGATAACATTAATTCCATCTCTATGTAAGGCTAAATCTCAGCAGGTCTGCAAATAGTCTTTGCTAACCAATCAGCCTTCATGGTGTCATACCTCCTGAAAGAAACTAAAATGTACTTTTGCCCTTTGGAGGAAGAGGTGGGAAGTCAAATAGGGGAATGACAGAAATTCCAGAGATATTACAGAAAAACAAGATGAATAGAGAATTTTGCAAAGAAGTACCACTTATTCAAATGAGTTACAAAAAAGTAGGTCTAACGACCAGAAGGAAAAGGAAAAAAAAAAAAAAAACAACACTCAAAATATAAAACACCAGTGTGCCTGTGCTGGTTGTCTCCTCTGCTCCAGCCCCACCCCCCAATCTCTCATCTTGCTGCTGCTTCGCTTCCAAGACAAATTGGTAATTTGTCTATTCTGCAGACTTGCTCTGCATTTGCCAGACTGAATCCTCAAATGCTTTATTCATAGGTGAGGTTGGTTGGAACTACATGAGAAAAATCAAATCTCATCTACCTCATCCAAGTATACTTAGAGAAAAATTCAATGCATAAAAATGTCTGTTCTTAACAGGGAGATTACTTTTCTCTTAGTTGTAATCCTAGCCATTACAAAAATATGCATATAAATATGTATTTTTTTCATCTTTAATTGTATTCAATATAAATACGCATTCATTTATTTATTTAACAAACATTTATTGGTGCCTACTATTAGTGAGACATGGTTTATGATAGCTTATATAAAGACAGGGGAATTAAGAAGCCCTAGGCCATGCTTTCCTTTTACCCAAAAAATGTATATTGAACACTTAACCGAGGACCAGGAGCCGTTGGATAGTGCTATGAACAGTTTATATTAGTTTTCTGCTCTCAGAGAATTTACGTTCTAGTGGAAGAAACCAATAATAAAAAGAAACCTTAACAAAGTATATTTCAGGAAGTTGTAGGAAGATAAAACAAAATAATAGAATATGAAGTTCCCTGGGAAATAGTGACGACACATGGTGCAAGTGGTACAAGAAAGTTCCCTGGAGGGGTGCCTAGGTAGCACAGTCGGTTAAGCATCAAACTCTTGGTTTCAGCTCAGGTTGTGATTTTAGGGCCATGAGATTGAGGTTCATGTCGGCCTCCACTCTCAGTGTGGAGTCTGCTTAAGATTTTCTCTTTCTCTCCCTCTGTCCCTCCCTCTAGCACATGCTCTCTCTTTCAAATAAATAATTTTTTTTTAAAAAAGAAAGTTCCCTGAAGAAGATATCACATGGACAAAGTCTTATGGTAGATTGCATTATTGCTCCCAAATTTCCTCCTTCTTCCCTGTAAAAAGATTATACATCCCCACCGTATGACTTGCACTGTCTCCTATAGAAGTTTCCTTCCCTACCACATTAACATCAAGCTTGTCCATTTGAAGTGCTTTGCCCAGTAAAATGTGAGCCCAAACAACAGTGAGCCAGTTCCACTAAGAAAATCCAAGAACTGGAGATTGATTACATCAATTTGCTTGTTCTCCTCCCTCTGTCATGAGTTTTTGGCATATACCAGATTGGGTTTGCTCTTTGTGCCCAGATCCTAGAATGAAGAAAATATAGATCTACAGCAAATGGGTCA
The DNA here is from genome assembly GCA_003697995.1 of Taxidea taxus jeffersonii. Lineage (NCBI taxonomy): Eukaryota > Metazoa > Chordata > Mammalia > Carnivora > Mustelidae > Taxidea > Taxidea taxus. Next base: position 33,579 of record ML093369.1, on the reverse strand, counting down.
GCCATGCAACATAAGCGAGAAACAAGACTCCGTTTTTCTGAGATACTTGCTAATACACACCGCTAAACAATAAGAAAAAAGCCAATTTTGAGAAAATCTGGGGAAGAGTGTGTGTGTGTGTGTGTGTGTGTGTGTGTGTGTGTGTGTAGCTGAGAATTCATTTGGCATGCTCAAGGAACAGAAAGAAAACCAGTGTGGGTGGCACAGAATTGGAGATGACATCGGAGAGGTAAGAAAAGGCCAGATGGTGTAAATCTTTGCAGGCCATGCTAAAGAGTCTAGACTATATATAAACTCCACAAAAATTTTAAAAAGGACACATCCAAAACTTGCCTTTAAAATAATTTTCACTTATCACATTATATTTTATTGTTTTAACTTTTTATTTTGAGCTTATTTTAAACCTATAGAAAAATGGCAACAACAGCACAGAGAGTTTCCGTGTAGCCCTCACTCAGCTTCTGCTGCCAATATCTGACATCACCACAGCATAATGATTAGAACAAGGAAATTAACATGGGTATAACATTATTAACTAAGCCGCAGACCTTCCTTGAATTTCACCCATTTTTCCACTAACGTTGTCTTTTGGTTCCAAGGTTTTGTCCAGGAAAGAGATACCACATGGCAAGTTAGTTATTTCTCCTTAGAGAAATAAGGAGAAAGTTCTGTAATCGTTCTTCAGTGTTTTCTTGTCTTTCATGACCTTGACATTTTGAGGAGTATTGATCAGGTGATTTGTCAAATATTTTGTCAAAAACATGCGTTTCTCTAGTATTTCCTTGTGAATGGAGTGAGGCTATGCATTTTTGGCAAGAATAACATAGAAATGATGTTGTGTCCTTCTCAGAGCTTTGTACCAAGGGTTCATGATATTGATTTGTCTTTATTGCTAGTGATGTTGACCTTGACCACTTGGTTAAGTTGGTGTCTGAACATTTCACCACTGAAAAATTTACCCTTTCCTTTTGTAGTTAGTAAATATCTTAGAGAACATATTTTGACGTTTTTCTATTTTCTTCTTCCCGTGTGCATTTATTAATCATAATTTTATAGTAAGGAAGAGTTCTTTCTTCTCCTTCATTTGTTTATTTAACCAAATATTTATTTATATCAGTGTAGACTCATGGACATTTATTTTATTCTCCAGGTCATCATCTAATGTTATCATTTATTTCATTATTCAAAATGTTCTAGCTTTGGTCATTTAGGAACTCCTTTAGGTTGGCTTCTGAATAAAAGAGCAATTTCAACAGATCCCATTTTCTACTGAGCATTTCCACATATCCTGGTACTACAAGATATCCAGGTTTATCTTGTGTTTTTCTTAACTCAGCCCTGGAATCAACTTCTCCTTGGAGCCCTGGTTCCTTTCGTTGCAGAATGGTGTTTAGAAATCAAGATCTTTTTTGTACTTTGCTTTTTTATGTAATGATCTGCCCTGAAATCAACAGTATATTTTAAAATTGGGGGGGGGGTTCCCTATCCTCTCAATCAGCTTAATATTCTGCATCTACAATTTAAATACGTGATAGCTCTGAAATACAGGGGGAAAAAAATGTTTCAGTAAAATGTGTCCTTTAAGGCACACTGTTTAAATTTAAACCTTTAAAATGTTCCTATTTTACATCCATCTGTATTTCTGGCAGCGGAGCAAATATTTTAGACCAGACCACAGACTTGCATACTCTGGGCAATGTTCACCATTGTCAAGCTCAGCTTTCCTTGAAGGTCAGCAGGCCTGACATCTGACATGAAGTCAAGCAAATTGTCTCTGTATTTCCGCAGTTGGAAACTATGCACAGTGTTGGAAAAAACTGGAAATGACTGGCTGTGTTTGGTTTGGACAACTCACCCAAATGAGAGGGAGCCCAGCACAAGTTCTGCCTGAGTGATGTCTGAAAATCTGACTCTTGGGTCTACCTTCACAGTCTACCTATTTGACTTTGACTGGAGTTCAGATACATAAACCAAATATCTTTGCTTTGGCTTCTCTTGAGTATTATCACTCCATACCTAATCAAGAGTATGAAGTTTGGAAAAACAAAGAAGCGATTGAGCATCCTAAACCAGGCCGTTAATATTGGCCTTCGGGAATGCCAATGAAAGGACTTAAAGATGTTTGTTTAATTGTGTTTCATGGGTACTTTTTGTGGTTAGTAGAAATCTGGGTAAAAATAGATGTCTCTTCAATTGTCAGGATGAAGAATTCACATCTACAAGTGCCAACTTTTAAATTGAGGACTTTTAAGATTACACTTTCATAAAGGAAAACATTTATCAGAAAAGTAGACATCAATTAACATTCTAGGAGAATGATTTGTTTGAATATTGAGAAAGCCAATTCTATTTTTATCTGTCAGTTAAAGAAATTCTTCTGTGTTTGTAGTACAATGTTTCAAAACCCAGTTTAGTGGTGTATCTGCAAATGGAAAGATTAACAGCTTGAAAATCACATCTTCATGAAGAAAGGAAAAGTAGAGTTTGTTTTATTTAAGAGTTACAGCTTTTCAACCAAATCTGGAAATACTATATTCTTGTCTACCTTCATCAAGAATGGAGGAAATTCTCTGGATAAAAAGGCCTTGTATAAAATTCCATATCTCTAAGGCAAGAGCATTAGGGATTAGAAAACCAAATGATCCGGATGATTACTTCCACTCTCCACTTGCCCTTTGTATGTAAATGCCTTGGTGTGGTTAACGATCCTACTTCTAAACCTATTTTAAGAAACCTGTATGGCCCTAGAATGAATTTACTGTGCATAAGAAGCATCTGTGAAGCATTAGAAAGCCATTGCCCAGGCCCCATCCCCAGAGACTTTGACCCAGTTGGGTCCCAAAATCTGTATTTTTAACAAGTGCAAGTAGTTTAAAAAAACTGTCCTAGAATGCATGGGGATAAGGAGATCATCTAGCCTATACTGCTCATTTTGTAAATGAAGGCGTTAAGACCAAGACAAAAGTCAGATCCAATTGCAATTTTTCAAAAAATATTTTCATTTATTCAAAACATATTTAAGGGACACTTTACTCAATACACTAGGCGTTGGGAATACAGTGGCACATTAGAGGGGTTGGGTCATTGTCTAGCAGGAAAGCAGGGTTAATGGCAGAAGGAATAATATGAGAACTGAGTTATGTGCCAAATGAGTGTTTCTGCCATTATGAAGAACAGCTTTTTCCTTAGTGTGGGTTATCATTATAATCCCGGAAATTGAGAAAGACGTAACAAATGAAACAGACTTATTTTTCAAATGTTTCCTGCGTCTTTGGAAAGATCTGTAACATTTCCAATAGTTATATGCCCTTACCTGCTTCCACCCCTAGAAAGTTTCAGGGTTGCATTGAAATGCTGGTATCTAGGAAACATCTGCTTCTTATCCATTACCAATTTCTAAAACCTGCCCTGGGGCTAACCTATGTGAACCCTAAGTCGTCCTGTCAAGTTTAACCTTTTGCTTATGCTAAAGAAGGCAAGCCCCTCTGTGGTCAAACTTATGTAACTTTTACTTATTAAAAAATTTACTGTTTTATTTTGCATTCCATGGGGCAAGTAATGCAGATACTAATACTAAACTCAGTTCCTTATTTTCCCTTGAAAGGTGACTTGCTTGATGTATTATTCTGCATGGACTTGAAAGGTTTAAGAGTATAGCAAACTTCTAACTGACAATTTGGGGACATTAAAACCTCTCTAAGATATCAAAAGAGCTCTTAACTAGAAACTTATAGTTTGGAGATTAGTTTAAATTTCAGGGCTGACGTCTAGTCTTATTATTGCTAACTCTAAAAGCTGGGCTATGTAAACATCCACTTTCAGGGTCTTTACCAAGATTTTTTTTTTTTTTAACATGTATCCCTGTCTTAGTCATTAGGTACCTAACCACATTCTGCCGAATGAATGAATAGTAAATTGCAGTAACATACTGTCCAGCAAATTCTAAACAAAATCTTAAAAAATTGTATTAAATGATAAATTTATTTTTTTAAAGATTTACTTTATTTATTTGACAGAGAGAGAGATCAGAAGTAGGCAGAGAGGCAGGCAGAGAAACGGGGGGGAAGCAGGCTCCCCGCTGACCAGAGAGCCAGATGTGGGGCTCAATCCCAGGACCCTGAGATCATGACCTGAGCCGAAGGCAGAGGCTTAACACACTGAGTGACCTAGGTGCCCCTAAATGATAAGTTTAACATCTACCATCTAAGTTGTAGGTTTGATCATAGGCTTATAGTGGAGATTTCTCAAGCATACTAATAACTTTTAATTTCATATTAACTTAGTAGATGATACAATATATTAAAATAAATTTTAAACTTCAAATCTCTTCACTCTTTCCAATTAAATTGTCACTAATATTTGAATAAAATTTGGATGGAATTTCATGCAGAATTTTTCAAAGGCCAAAGGCATGAGAAATTATTCCATTTGATATCATAAAGTTTGCATATTTATTCAGATCTTCTTAACCTTGCAAGTCTGTTAAAAGTGGTATGGAAATTGTCCATGAACAGGCTTTCTCATTAGATTTTTGGCACCTCTACACCGGTCTCAGCCAGAACCCTGAAGAGCAAAGGCAAAATTGGAACACATTTATCTGAATATTTCAGAACTTCCAATGAGGTTACTTCCAAAAGCTCGGGAAGGGTCATGGGGATTCTTTTTTTTTCCTGAGTCTTCTTCTATGAAAATCTTTCATTATCCAAATTCATTATGAAAAATAAAAAACAAAACTGCTATCTCCAAATGTGTTTCATTTGTAGAATGTCTGCACAAAAACTTTCTGGTTCGGTTTCAGGTCCAGAAAACAATCTTATTAAACACAGTGGCCATCCAAGTGCAATTTAAAGATCCCATGGCAATTTTCAAAGGAACAAGGATTAATTCCAAATCTTGGCCAATATCAATAAAACTGCCTCTAATTTCCACAGTCTCGTTTGAGCTACTGTCAAGAGCATAATGGCTTTCTCCATTAGCATACCTAGTTTCTCACTAGCAGTGTTTAACTCATTACTTTGTAAAGCACTTTAAAGTACTTTAAAATACCCCAAGTATGAAAACTACCAATTAAAACCAATCCCGGCCCGTTCTGCACCGCATCAGAATAACCTAGCTGACCCACCTAAAATAGCTCTACTGATTCCTAAACTTGGGGTTTTACAAAAGTATTTTTTTCTCCACCAATTCCAAACAAAGTGGGTGCACCGTGTAGATTACTTTCAACCCATATCTAATTAACATTCTATAGCTGATACTTGTTTTTTGTTAAATGACCATGAGTGATACAAGTCCCCTCCTTGACCACAAACACCTTGACAGCAGGATCCACTTCTCATTTGTCTCCCCCAGAGCCAGTCACGGTACCCTAAAAAAGTAGAAAATAAATATTTGCAGAAACATTGCCATTCACGTATTAATCCTTTCAAACATCTGTCCACCCATCTATCTTTCCTATGTGGCAGCCATGAGTCAAGTACTAAAGACAAAGAAATGAAATTTTAAGATACAGGTAAATACAGGGGCACCAGGGTGGCTCACTCAGTTAAGCATCTGACTCTTGGTTTCGGCTCCGGTCATGATCTCAGGGTTCTAGGAGGGATCCCACATTGGACTCCGTGCTCAGTTTGGAGTCTGCTTGTCCCTCTCCCTCCCTCTCTCCTTGCACCCTCTCTCTCAAATAAATTAATTAATTAAATGAATAAATTAAATAAATAAATAAAATCGTAGAAAATAAGTAAAGATAGATAAATAGGTTCTGTCATCAAGAACTCTTAGAATAATACTGGAAAACAGACATGAAAACACAATACAGTACGTGAAAATCCTAAGCAGAGAGTCTTAAGGGAACACAAAGGAAGAGTAACTGGAATTTTACAGATGACTTCTTGGATGACAGCTGCACTGAGTCTTTTAGTAATTAGTAAATAGTATCAAGGCCAAGCAGAGGAAGAGAATCCAGTGCAGATAGAAGAGAATAAGCAAAGTCACTCTGTTCAGAGAATTTCAAATACTTAATATGACCCGCCCAGTACTCTCAGTGAGGACAGGACTGCCCTATAGGGGAAGCTTTAAAAAATTAATGAGGATTTTTACTTGGTCCGAATGATTGGTGGATATCACTGGTCTGTAAATAACGAGGCGCCAGAGATGTTAGATATTTTGTAATGTTCAGGATAATCCTGCATGATGAAAAATTGTTCCAAGTTTTATACAAGTTTAGAATGTCCTTTCAGACATTCATGTCTATGAAAAATTTAGTTAGAACTGTCTTGATCTAGCGCTTTGCCCCGCATTATATATAACACAAAGTTTTTTTGTATACTTTTAATACACACTGGCTTTTTCAGGATGCAATTATCATGTACATTAAGGAAAGAATGCACTTTTATTTTATTATTATTTTTTTTAAGGTTTTATTTATTTATTTGACAGACAGAGATGACAAGCAGGCAAGGAGAGGCAGGCAGGGAGAGAGAGGAGGAAGCAGGCTCCCCATGGAGCAGAGAGCCCCGATGCGGGGCTCCATCCCAGGACCTCGGGATGACGACCCGAGCTGAAAGCAGAGGCTTTAACCCACTGAGCCACCCATGCGCCCCAAGAATGCACTTTTCTTGATTTGGAGTTTTATCGAGAGTCATTCACCATTTCAAAAAAATAACGTCAGTGCGCGATACAGGTCTAGGTGTCTGGGTGACCAATGCAGACACTTGGATCAGTCTGTGTTTGCAGCTATCACAGCCAAGACAATTTTATTTATAAGCACAAGCATCTGACGACTTCATTAGGCCTTACAGTGTAGTTGTGCCTAAGCACCTTATATTATTTTACTATATGTTACTTTCCTTTTATTTTTCCTTTATATTTAATTTTTTAAAAAACTTCTAAATAGAAAGGTTATTTTATCTATGAGTTTCATTTCAGATTAGTAGAAGTGTGTTACAAAATGCTTATTGTAACAAAGGGGGCTTTAAGTTGCAGAAGAGAGAATGGGCTGGTGTGTTAATAACATCTCTTTCCCCAAAGAGCTCAGTTGTTACATGTGAACCTCTAATTGCTAGGAGATGTTTCCAGTTCTAAGGGTCTGATTACAGTTTAATGCTTGCTGAAAAAATATATGAGCAAAATCAAGAGAGGGGACTACTTATTTTTCCCTGCATGGAACATTTTAATGTGATTTTACACTTATGTTTCCCTGACCATTTCAGCAACATAAAATGCCTGTCCAGATATGGAAACCATAAAACCAATTTCAATAAGTTAACATTTATTAGGCACCTACTACATGCTAGGCCTCAAGCCAGTGTTTTCCACAGGAAATGGCCTAGTCTCAAAACTAACCTGTAAAGGTCTGAACTTTTATCAGCACCATATAGATGAGTAAACAGAATTAGATGACTTTCCAGACGCCACACAGCTTTGAGCGGTAGAGGCAGCACCCCAGACCTGGCGTGTTTGCATCCAGAGCTCATATCTTTCCAGGATCCCAAACTTAGCATATGCAAAAATGGTTTATTTCTTCTTTGTTTCTGTGGTTTCTCACCTTCTAGACAGATAAGGTTTAAAACAGACAAACTTGGGGCCTGTGGATGGCTCAGTGGCTAAGCATCTGCCTTCTGCACAGATCATGATCCCAGCCAGAGTCCGGGGATTGAACCTCACATCATGTGGGGCTCCCTGCTTGGTTCTTCCTCTCCTACTCCCCCTGCTTGTGTTCCCTCTCTCACTGTGTCTTTCTCTGTCAAATAAATAAATAAAATCTTTTAAAAAATAAAATAAAAAGTAAATAGAATCAAAAAACTGTAGCACATGGTTCAAATCTATTCCCCCTTGAAGATGTGATATGAAGAGAGCTAAGAAAGCAAACAACTAAAATAAAACAGAAAGAATACTTATTGGTTGTTACTTAATGTCATGAAAACAGCAAAATCACGGGCTTCTCTCCAAAATGTCATGGAAGCATATCAGATACGAACACACTGGTGTTGGGTTTGTCCATGGAGAACTTATATTGCCCCAAATTTGCAATCACTGAATGGATGTTATTGGACCTAGCTTTGACATTGCCCATATTGGCTGAAACATAGGACATGATTATGATGTATTGAAGGAGGATTTAGTGCTTGATCATACTGTCTTTGGGGAAAAATTACTTTTCTTCTTCTTTTGATTTAAAAAGATGTGACATCGAAATCTTGACCATATTAAATGAGGGATTCCAAGGGGCGCCTGGGTGGCTCAGGGGGTTAAGCCTCTGCTTTCGGCTCAGGTCATGATCTCAGGGTCTGGGATCGAGCCCCACATCGGACTCTGCTTAGCAGGGAGCCTGCTTCCCCCCCTCTCTCTCTCTGCCTGCCTCTCTGCCTACTTATGATCTCTCTGTCAAATAAATAAATAAATAAATAAATAAAATTAAATGAGGGATTCCTTTACACCAGGGGTAGGTTACCCATCCCATCATTGTCATTAAACAGGTACCTCCTCTTGTTTATAATGCTTAGAATAAAGATTTCAAGGGGCACCTGGCTGGCTCAATCCAAAGAATGGGTGACTCTTGATCTCAGGGTCATGAGTTTGAGCCCCATACTGGGTGTGGAGGTTCCTTTAAAAAAAAAATCTATGGGACACCTGGGTGGCTCAGTTGGTTAAGCGGCTGCCTTTGGCTCAGGTCATGATCCCAGCGTCCTGGGATCAAGTCCCACATCAGGCTCCTTGCTCAGCAGGGAGCCTGCTTCTCCCTCTGCCCTTGCCTGCCACTCTGTCTGCCTGTGCCCTCTCTCTGACAAATAAATAAATAAATATTTTTTTAATCTAAAAAAATAAAAGATTTCAAGTAAGCTATAATAGAGATCTAAACATATTTGCTTTAAATTTACTCTAATATACAGAATTTAAATGTCTGTAGAACTTCTCATTGATTTCATTTTCTTGCCCTTTTCTCCTTATCTCCTTATCTCCTGATTTATCTTCCTCACATGCCTCCCACCACATACATGTGAGGGCAGTGTCACTGAGGAGAAAGATATTTGTCTCTAGAACCAGAGAAACTTACAATGAAATTCTCAGTCTGAACAGGAGGCCTGGAGCAAGGTGATTTTCTTTCATGCACTTCATTTCCTTATCTAAAAAGTGAGGATAATACAACTATATAGCAGAACTATGCCTGGCACAGAGCATGGGCTCAATAAATGGTAATACCCCTGCATGTGCTCAGCGCCGAAGAGAGGAAAAAGCATAAAACATGGTCCCTGCTCTTGAGGAACCTAAAATCGACCTGGAATAGAGAACTCATTTGTAAAAGGAAAATGATAACAGAATGTGGAATGCACTAATTGAAGAATGGGTTAGACAGTAACTACTAAAGGAGTTTCCACAGGCAGAGCAGTCAAGGAGGGCTTCATGGAGGAAAAGACAGAGCTGGTCAAGAAAAGTAAGAAAGTGCTCCCAACAACAGGGCTGGCAATAAGAAGGCACAATGTCAAGGATGTATGGTATTTAAGGGTCCATAAAATCTTTTAATTTTAATTTCTTTTAAAATCAAAAGAAGAAAATGACTAATACAATCATAAAACACAACTTTTTAAAATTTTTGTGAAAGAAAGGGCCCTTGAAGGGAGGTGTGCTTAGGACCGACATAAGTCATATAACAGCTGTGCCAGAGAGGGCACCAGGAATCTTTTTTTCTAGAAATTTCTGTCACTCAATCTTTTGTTAGCTTATTCTTTACTGTAGATTGAATGCGTCCTCCCAAAATTTAAATGTTGAAACCGAGGGTCTAATATGCTGGTATTAGGACGTGGGGCTTTCAGAAGATGCTAGGTCATGAGAGTAGAGCCCTCATGAATGGGATTAGTGTCTACACAAAAGAAACCTCACACAGCTCTCCAGCTCCCTCCACCATGTGAGGTTACAGCTGCTTAGGAAGTGGCCCCTTACCAGACGGTGAATCTGCCAGCATCATGGTATTGGACTTCCCAGTCTCCAGAACTGTGAAAAACAAACCTTTGTTGTAGAAAAGCCACCCAGTTTACGGTAATTTTGTTTTAGCAACCCAAACAGACTAAGACTCTCTTCAAGGAGCTTGTGAATGAAACTGAAAAGCAACAGTATGTTGTATAACAAAACCAAGTATTATTTCAAAGAAAGGCTGTAACAGCACATGAGGGTCTCTTTCAATGTATCTGACCTTGCCTGTCATTATACCTCATAAACATTTTCCAAGCTTACTCTGAATCCTCAAAGAGTTCCAGAGGCAAGTTCTTCAATCCATAGGGATCCGGAAAGATATGGTTGTTCTCTATGCCTGTGTATTGTTGGACTGTCACCAGATGCTCACTGAGACAGATGTCACTAATTCCCTTCCTACAGAAAAAACAAAGGGGCAATCAGAAGTTGCTGACTGGAGTCCCCGAGTCCCTACCTAGATTATTCACCACTACTGGAAAAGAAACAGCCATAATCAGCCCTCATGGGGAGGGGGAGAACTAAATTTGAGAATTTTTTTTTTTTTTAATGTGAAAAGCTCAAAGTTACCTGGCTTGTTTCCTACCTCACTATAGAGAGGAGCATTATGTTTTTACACTTGAAGTCCCCAAATCCAAATGATATCCAGAAATTGATAAATGGGTTGCATGAATTAAGATTTTTTTCCTGAATTTTTTTTTTTTTTTTTTAAGATTTTATTTGCTTATTTGACAGAGAGAGATCACAAGTAGGCAGAGAGGCAGAGAGAGAGAGAGAGAGGAGGAAGCAGGCTCCCCACTGAGCAGAGAGCCCGATGCGGGGTTCCCAGGACCCCGAGATCATGACCCGAGCCGAAGGCAGAGGCTTAACCCACTGAGCCACTCAGGTGCCCCTTTCCTGAATTTTCTTTAGGTAAGAATCATAGTATTTGGAGGCAGATGAAATCACAGAAGCTATCATCTTAATCTTTTTATTCTGTTGTTGTCTCTCAATTTACAACTAACTAAATAGGTATCACCAGATTTTGACCTCTTATTCTTCCACTCAACCTTTTCCCAGTAGGCCATGATTAATTTTTCTTAGAATATTTTGTGGATGCTCTTCTTTTGCTTCCTCTATAACCACAGAGTTTATCAGGTTTTTGCACCCTTTCCTTTCCTTTTTTTATTTTTTATTTTTTTATCCTATCCTAAGCTTGAGGAATAACTTCCAAGTTATTCCTCTCCCAAGTTGTCCTTACTCATGTGTCTATACTGGGCCTATTCCATTAAATAATCTGATCCATTCACCCCACGAATGCCAAAGTCCCACCATGGGCACTGGCAATCTCTTAAAACTAGTGTCATTCAGACCACCTTGCTTGATGTTATAAATCCTTCTTCCTTTAGCTCATATTTCATAGTTCTCCAGTTTGTTTAATTTCACACCTCACCTTAGAGTCCTTATTTCAGACCTTTCTTGGCTTTTTAAGTTACTTCAGACTTAACTCCCCAGCTGGACCTTGGCATTCTCTAATCCTAGCCTCATGCTCCATTACCTCTGGTAAAACACATTCCAATTTCCTGTCTTCCTTCCATGGACCTACACTTGCCTCCTCACCTCCATCCTCTCTGTAAGGAGAGGAAAACCAGAAAAATGGCCATCTGTACTTACGACTCCGAAACCATCAAGTCAACCATCACTCCTAAGATGCACATTCTTACTTCTGGTTTTGATGGACATCTTCTCATTGTAGTTCCACCATCACTTCAGCTGTAAGAGGCACCAAGCTGAACTGACTTTCCTCTATGTCCCTCTCTCTTAATTACGTGGCCTCGCCATCCTCCAAGGTTCCCATGTTTGACACCTTCCTTCAACCCATCAGTTTTGCCTCAGCAAATTCTTTTTCATGTATACCCTCTTTTCAGAACCACTGCCATCACCCGACTTTACGACCTCTCACTTAAAGGATATTGAATTCTTCTGTTCCCAGTTTCTATTCCCACTACGTGGCACACAGTGCTGTCAGAGTAGCAGTTCTCCGGGGGAGGCAAGAAGAGGAAAAACTGTAGTCCAAGTAGGAAGTATGAGGGGAAGACGGAGGGGTAAAGCAGCTTTGTATACAGAGGACTTCAAATAACTCTCCTCTATCGTAGCTGTATCAAAGGTGGGGAGGGACTTTTGGCACTGGAGAAGGAAAGGTAAAGTAGACTCCAGCAGGGGCCAATTAAATTGAAAAGTTGAACTTTTCAGGAATAGAAGGAATTCTAATGCTTGTCTCTATAAAAACTCCTACCAAACATGTAACAGCTATTGAATACACCCCATGGCTTTAACAACTTTTAAATAAAATACACAATTGCGATACATAATAAAATTTGTATTTATTTAGCAATGTGGTCTATAGTACAGTGAGATGATATGGTAAAATAATCACAAGATTTGAAGTTAAGAGACCTGGATTCGAGCATCAGCTTCAAATGACTTGGATCAAAGCACCTAATTTCTTTGAGACTCATTTTCCTTAGTTGCAAAATTGGAAGAATGATAATAATAACATATCATAAGTTCGGTAAGAAAGAACTCTTCGTATATAAAATGTAAAGATTTATGTAAATATTTCATTTAATCTCCTGTTACATAACTTATGATCTTCTTTAGTAAAGAGCTAGAAATTCTTTGAATATGGGGGGAAAGCTGAGATAGAGAATTCTACGATTCTGGTCATTTCCATTATTTCTGACCTTCGTATTTTTTGTTAAAAAAAATTATCTTTGTTCACTTGAGTCAGTAAAGTAGTATGCCTCATTGGCATAATATTTGGCACATAGGGGAGCTCAAAAAAGTTTTGCTGAATGTTGACAAGTGTTATGAAATTCTAGCAGAACCCCCAGAAAAGTTTAGTGATGGGAATAAACAATGAGAAATCCATGGGGAAAAAAATTAATGAACAGAGGTAGAAAATCTGGGCAAAAACATAAAAATCAAGGCTTTCTTGAGTTGGCAGGAAGAGGGATTCATTATTCTCTAGAGAAAACCCTGGAGAAGCTTCTTCATCCTCAGTAGGGAGTTATCTGGTTCTGATTTCCTCCTTCTTCTGACACAACCATTTCTGACCAGATTCTCAGCGGGTCATTTGTAGCTTATTGCTTCCCTTTCTCCATCTTATTTAGCTCCCATCTCTCTATTTCCTTCTGCCTGCTATTTGTCATGCCTCTCTCTTTTTCTCTCATCATCTATAAGTGTGTGCGTGGTACATTTCTGTGGCTGATATAGGGACATACACACACACACACTCAATTTATACTGAAAATGAAAACTTTTGAATTGACCCATAACTTTATTTTATTTTATTAAAGATTTTATTTATCTATGTGAGGGTGGCAGGGGATGGAGGGGAGGAACAGAGAGAGGGGGACAAGCAGGCTCCTCTGCTGAGCACAGAGCTCAATCCCATGACCCTGAGATCATGACCTGAACAAAAATCACGAGTTGGTCACTCAACGGACTGAGTCACCCAGGCACTCCCAAAACCTTATTTTAAAGAATAATTGGATAATAAGACGAGATTTTATCTATTAGCTAGTGTTCTTTGGTTTCACTTAATTTTATTTAGTTTTTAAATTTCTGGATATTTCTTTCATACAAACAGTTACTAATGTATTCTAGACTTCCTGCCTTAGGGAAGGGAAAATGCAGCTAATGAGTCAGACTCTTACAGAAGTCTTGGCATAGCTGGTAGAGTCAGAGGAATATGTAATTGGTCAGAGTTGTACATTTCCTCCCAGTCCGGAGTTGATGAAGTATTGAGGGAAAAAAGAGAGTTAAGAGGCAGAATACAAAGTGTAAGTTTTGGCAGAGTTTCAACATGATGCCATCAAGGGGACAAAACATCAACAAGAGTTTGCTGATAAATTTTGTGATCTGAGAGCAGAGAAGACCTGTTCCTTTTAGTATCCGGCTAAGCCAAGCGGCAACATAGCTAGAAAAGCGCCCAGTCTGTCTAGAAATGGCTGAGGAAATTAGTTTCTTATTCCTGCTTAATACATTACCACAAAGTTAGTGACTTAAAATAATACAAATGTATTCACTTAGCCTTATGGAGGTCAGAATTCCAAACTGGGTCTCTGTGGGTTAGAATCAAGGTGTCCTAAGGGCTGTTTTCCTTTCTGAAGGCTCTCAAGGCCTTTCCAGCTCCTACAAGCTGCCCTTGTCCTGCACTTGCTTCCCCTGTCCTCCATCTTCCTCCATGGTTTTTGTCACCTCCGATCACCCTATCACTGACTTTTCTACTTTCCTCTTCCACATTGAAGGACCCTTATGATTACAATGGGCCCGTCTGGATAATCCCAGATAATCTCCCTATTGTAAATTCAACAGATTGATAACCTTGTTCCTTCTGCAACTGTAATTCTCCTTTGCCACAAAGCATACCGCATACACAGATTCGGGGGATTTAGGTGTGACATCGTCAGGAAGCCATTCTGCTGCCTACCAACAGCTGCTGACACCATTTCATGAACTCCTCAAGGTGTCACAGGAAATAAGAAAATGTGTTTTCCTCATGCAGTTGAGAATAGCATGGACATGACATGGGGTACTGGAAAACCCAGAGATTGTGCTGCTGTCAAATTCAGGAGAATATACCGGGGCGTTTACATAATGGGCCAGTGACCAGGAGTGAAAAACCAGGTACTATAGAGGCCACTAAACATTTCAGCAGCTACCAGTATAGAAAGATGACAGCTAAGGACCCGACAGCCTATTTTCTCCTAACCCCAGTGACTACGATACATAGTGTCTTGACACATCGACCATCCCCCTAAACTTAGATGCAACTTCAGGAAGAAAAAGAAATGAGAAACCTCAAATCAACTGAGTTTCCCTGGAATTGACTAATTTTCCACTATCAATAGATTGGTGCCTTGACATAGAAATTAGGTACATCTGTAGAGGGATAAAAAGAATATTTCACATTTAAGTTTACTGTCTGATATTTAACACATGCTAAAAACACTTTCTTTTTAAAGTAGATGGGCACATTTGCTTTTCTTTCTAAACCCACTGCGTGTGTGTGTGTGTGTGTGTGTGTGTGCGTGCGTGTGTGTGTGTGTGATCTCACCCGTGCTTGTATTTCTCACATTCCAACTTCAGAGACAAAGGAGAGGGTGCTGGACCCCAGACCAGAACTCTGTGTCCCATGAGGTTATCATTGCCTTTTCCCTCTCATTTCAAAATGAATTACTTTACCAAGGAAGGGACTTTTCCTTTGGCATACATCTCTGTTTCTAGCCCACTTGGGTTAATTAATTAATTGATTAACTTTTAAGGATTTTATTTATTTATTTGACAGAGAGACAGCGAGAAAGGGAACACAAGCAGGGGGAGTGGGAGAGGGAGAAGCAGGCTTCCGGCCGAGCAGGGAGCCCCATGCGGGGCTCATCCCAAGACTCTGGGATCATGACCTGAGCCAAAGGCAGGCACTTAACCACTGAGCTACCCAGGCGCCCCAGGTTCAGATATTTTAGAATGGTAATATTGAGACTCTCCCCTCAGAAAAATAAGTTTCCAAAACCATTGCCTTTATGCCAAGGGAGAAGATAAGAGTGATTGTCAAAGGTTTCTGCCAGGAGGTTTATACATTCTTTCTAATTCCTACAATAACACCTAAAATTTGACATTACGATCCCCAATTTCCCTATGGAAAAAACGAGATCCCTAAAAACACCTCACTTGCCCAAGATGCCTTAGCCCTCGCCCTCCACCCAGAGGCAGAGTCTGCCGCAAAGGCTGGCATACAGATAGTTTATTTGGGAAGTGAGCCAGGGAGCAGGACTGAGGGACGCAGAGAAAGAAACAGGGAAGAAGGAAAAGCCAATACAAGGATGCACTATAAAGTTGGCCACCTCTGAAGGTGACAGAGCTTGGCCCCGCTGTACCCTTCGGAGGAGGTCTGTGAATTGGGTCCTAGAACTGTGCACCTCTGTTAGGAGAGAGGGAAGAGTTTACCGTTAGTTCTCTACCCTGACTGCTTAAGGTGACCGTTCAGGTACTAACTGCTTTGCCCTTCTAGTTGTACTTGGTTATACAATGTCAAGTACACATCTGTGGGTGCCCTGCATCTAAGCCCTGGGGCAGGAAGCTAGAGATAAGGGTGGGGAGGAGGTGGCGAGACGCTGCCCTATTTCACCTGGGCCAAGCTGGTTAAAGCCTGTGCAGAAGTGGCCGGGACAGCAGGGGCTGTACGCGAGGGGGGCTCGGAGGACATGAAATGATACACAGAGGTGGCTAATACTCAAGGTCATATGGCTCTTCGATACTTAAAATCAGGCTTGCATGACTGCAAGGCCTGGGTGCCTTCCATAATTCAGATGAGTTCCCGAGAAGATATTTGGCTTTGTGGGATTTAGGCATGAGTTTATTACCCTTGGCAATTAGATGAGGATCTGGTATTGATTTTACATTATATCAGAAGTGGAGCATTATACACTCACTCTTTGTGTATCCGAGGGCATGAATTCTTCCCCCATTAACCTCCAAAATGGGTTTGAAAATAAGTATGTTAAATATAGGACTCCAGAACCACGCTACCAAGCAGAAAAGTAATGTGAGCTCTGCGTGCAACTTTAAATTTTTTGATAGCCACATAAACATGAATCAAATAACAGGTGAAATTATTTTTCATAGTCTGTTTTATTTAACCCATTGTTTTCTATGTATTACCAGTTCAACACGTAATCAATAAAAAATGGTTGTTGGGGTATTTGGGGTTTTGTTGTTGTTGTTGTTGTTGGGTATTTTGGTTTTTTTTGTCGTTGTTGCTATATTAAGTCTTCAAAATCTGGTGTGAATTTCACACTTAAAAACGCATGTCAATTCAGACTAGCTATACTTCAGACGTTCAACAACCAACCACATGTGGCTAACGTTACCATTTCAGATAGTAGCTCTAGGATATTTTCCACTCCTGAAATGAAGGAGTTAATCTGTGAAAGGCAATACCATTGCACTTTTCCTTAGGATGAGCTGGATCAGGAAGAGTTTCTATACACTCTCCTGACATTATGACTTTGGTCTATATTATTTTTCTCTGAAATATACAAAATGTCAATTTGACAAGGGTCACGGCTAGAAGTGACTAAAACAGTAATTCGAAGACAAACCAAGCCATATGCGAATCTAATATTTCAAGGTTTATTTCCCCTGTTCACTTGTCTTTAAACTGGAGGGTGGGTGATTTTCAACCTAGAAAACAGAAAGAAAGAAGTCTTAGACATTCGAGCTTACTGCCTATGGTAAACAATATAAGACAATGACTCTAAAAGTGAATTACAAACAAGGTATCTTTTCCACCTGAACTATAATATGTGAACAAGTTTGTCTTTACTCCTATAAGAAGCTATTTTTTTTTAATTTCTGTGGGTTTATAATTCACATAATGCACAGGTATAGTTTATATAAAACCCAGTAAGACATTTCGCAGCTGTTGTAACAGAGTGGTTAAAAGCATAGAATTTAGAGATGGATCTAGGTTTAAATTCCAGCTTTACCTCTTCCTGTGTGTAACTTTGAGCCAGTTTCTTTGCCTCTTTGAGCTTCAGTTTTAGCTTCTCTGAACTGGAGAGAATGCTATCTATTTACAGGGTGATGGTGAGGATTAAATAAAATAGGCTATGTCGGAAACAGTTCCTGGGACCTGGCGAGCACTCCATAAATGGCAGCTTTTACTGTAGTGAACAAAAATCTAACAATAAGGCAGACTACATAATATCCACCTTGCCTTCAACATTTCTCACAGTCTATCAGTTAAGAAACATTTGTAACTCACGTATGGAACCATGAATTACCACGAGTGCCACTAAATTCTACGGCATTCAGAAATTTACCAATAAAGGGGTCATTTTCCATTCATTGCTGGGCAAATTGCTCATAAAAATCCATAGGCTCAAAGCAACCTGACTGAGAAGGGCTTTTTTTTTTTCCCCCTCCTGTTCTTTTGTCTCTTAATCCCCACACTGTGGCCTGATTCCCATAACAGCTGAAATTAGCACTTTAATTTCCACATTATCTCCTTTATATTAGAGATGAATAATGTGCTAGAATAAAAAGGGGGATCTTAGGGGGAATTACCAAAGATGAAAAAAAAAAAGTATTATGCTTCTTCCTGAACAGCTTTTATATCCTGCACTGAATTATTACTGGTAAAGGAGAATACTTCTCCAGCCATTCATCTAGATCCAAATCAGAAGTTATCCCTCTGGGAGACAGAAGTCTCTTGAGATAAACCTCCTGTATTACTTGCCCCACATCTTTTCACTAGCCACTTCAAGCCAAGTGGTTTAAGTACACTCATTTTTGAACAAAATGCCAAGGATCATGTAGTCTAACAATAATAATAACAGCTAAAATTTATGCAATTGCAGCCTATGGGCCAAGCATGGTGCTAAGTATTCCACATGTGTTAATTCATTTATTCAACTCTGTGAAGCATCAGCAGATGCAGAAATTGAAACAGAGAAGTTTAGTGACTTGCTCTGCATCACGCAGTCTGGAAGTGGTGGGACCAAGATTCCAAGGGAGACATTTTGATACCAGGTTCACTCACCACTGCACAAAACATAAAGGAGACCCAGAACATGTACAACCTTCTAATAAATTCTGCTGGCGCTACTTCCAAAATACATTCCCTGTCCATTTATCTTCACCAAAACCACTGTCGTCTAAGCCACCATCAACTTCTGTCTAGAGAACCCCAGTACCTTCCAACTATTCTGCTTCTGTGCTCATCCCCCCACCGTTGGTGTTCCACAGAACAGCTAAGTGAACATTTTTGAATAGAAAGCAGACTTTGTTCTAATTTTGCTCCAATGCATGTAGCCTCCCACTGGCTTCCCCATCCCTCTTAGAATGAGTCTGAAGTACTTATCATGTTCTTTAAAATTGCAGAGCCCATGCTCTGTCAACACCCTCACCTTACCTACTCCAACTCCCCTCACTCATCACATTGTCCTTTCTTTCCTCAAGAATGTCAAGCTCATTCCTTAGGGCCTTTGCACCTGCTGTTCCTTCCACCTGGCATACTCTTGCCTCAAGACATCTGGCGTGGCTTCACGTGGCTGAATACTTCTTGCCATGCGGACCATCGGCACAAAGGTCACCTCCTGAGAGTCCATTTCTCATCACCCAGGCTAAAGCCATCCACTTCTTCCTCCACTTCCTCATTTGCTGTCTACACAACATGATCCACAGTTTCACTTTCTTCAAAACACCACTCTTTACAAAGGCATTTGTCTGTATTTTGCTACCTTTGTTTTCTACTTCCCCTCTGTTGCTGGCAGAAAGTTCTATAAAACAGAGATCTTGCCCCTCATACTTACCTCTGTATCTTTTGGGCCGAGGATGTGACCTGACACATTAAAGGCATTTACTCAGTAAAAATTTTATTGAACAAAAATAGGAATAAGCTATTTAATTAGTTATATGACAAAAAGCAGTCACTTTTTTTTTTTTTTAAGATTTTATTTATTTATTATTAGAGAGAGAGAGCATGAGCACAAGCAGGATGAGGGGCAGGGGAAGAAGCAGACTCGTCACTGAACAGGGAGCCAGATGAGGGGCTCTATCTCAGGACCCTGGGATCATGACCTGAGCCAAAGGAAGACACTTAAAACTGAGCCAACCAGCCCTCCCCAAAAGTAGTCACCTTTAAGCATGTAATTCTCTGGAGTCCTATCAGTAGCGAGAAATGGGATAATAACAAGGACAGACAGAGAAGCTATAAGTGATTAATTTCAAAAAGAAACAAGGAACCAGACAAAATGTGGTTTATGTTGCTGGAATTTTTCCTGTGCCTCCTACCATATCTCTTCCCTCATTGGTCCAAGCAAGCCATAGGGCCAACCCTGTGTTCACAGGCAAGGAAGTACATTCCTCCAAATATTTAGAGAGGCCCCAAATATTTAGAAAAGTAGTCTACCACAGGCCCTTTTGTACTTTCCAAGTTCTCTGCAATGAGTGTATATAATATTTATTAAAAGAAAAATACCTGAGATATTGATTTTTTAAGTACTTTTCCTTTTCTTCAGCAGGAAACACATTTCGTTGCAGGTACTATGCTAGGTTTTTGGCTACATAAATACATAAAGAATTCTTTTTTTTTTTTTAAAGATTTTATTTATTTATTTGTTATCAGATAGAGAGAGAGCGCAGGAGTGAGCACAGGCAGACAGAGTGGCAGGCAGAGGGAGAAGCAGGCTCACTGCTGAGCAAGGAGCCTGATGTGGGACTCGATCCCAGGACACTGGGATCATGATCTGAGCCGAAGGCAGCCGCTTAACCAACTGAGCCACCCAGGCGTCCCATACATAAAGAATTCTAAAGAGGGCTCTGTGTGTTCACACAAATAATAATGACACAAATTCTCTTCATATGATTTGTAAAAAGTGTTTTTAAGTGATAGGATATTAAGTAATAATTAGCTGCAATAACAGAAATTTTGACTTTCAAGGGCTTAAAAAGTAAAGGCTGTTCTTTCACATAATAAGAGATATAAGGTTAAGTGTCTTCCATTGCTTTCACAACTCAATTATGTGAGAGTCAACTTTGCATCAATTTTCTTGACCTTTCTCTCAAATTTAGAGCCCATTGTCACAGCTGCTGCTATGGGCCTAACATCTTCAATGAAAGAAAGGGGAAAAGGAGGTAAGAAAGGCAAAGCAGTCACCTTACTCCCTTTACTGAAAAAGCAAATTCTTCTGACGTTCCTCCCACAGACTTGTCCTCATATCCTCTTGGCCAGAAATGAATCACGTCAACACTTCCAGATACCAGGAGGTTTGGGAACACGGGGAAAGGTTTTGCTGTGATTGGTTTAGGACAATCATGATGTTTCCTGGGGTGTGGCGTATCTCTGCCTTAAACAAAGTCTGGGTCATGTGAACAAAGACGAGTTTGTGTCTGCGGTAGAAGCAAAAAGAAGGTGTGATTCATTCTGATAAGTGAACTCGGTGGACATTTTAGCGGCACCTGGAAGGATAGTGGGATTGTGCCTCAGAGAGCAGAAGAGTAGCATTTCACAGAAGACGCGTAGCATGAGAGCCAGCAGAAGAAAGGCTGACTAGTTAGTCTGACGTAACTGCAGTGTACCGTGTGGAATTGTCAAGAGAAAGTAGAAGCTGGAGAGATAGGATAGGACCAGATGACGGATAATAAAAATAATTTGCATTTATTGGGTGCTTACTATAGATCGGGTACTTTTATACCCATCATCTCATTAAATTTTCACAATTCCACCAGCACTACTATTTCCCCCCATTTTACAAATGAGGTTAAGTAACCTGCTCAAGGTCATATAGCTTAGAAAGGGTAGAGCTACGATTGAGCCTGAACTACACTGTAATGTTGAAGAGAGGGTGTTCTTTTTTTTTTTTTTAAGATTTTATTTATTTATTTGACAGATCACAAGTAGGCAGAGAGGCAGGCAGAGAGGAGGGGGGGGGACTAGGCTCCCTGCTGAGCAGAGAGCCCGATGCGAGGCTCGATCCCAGGACCCTGGGATCATGACCTGAGCCGAAGGCAGAGGCTTTAACGCACTGAGCCACCCAGGCGCCCCAAAAGGGTGTTCTGAAGTCAGACTGCCCACAGCCTGCACCCCCACCCTCCCTCATTTATCCCCTGATACCCTACCTCACTTTTCCTCCAGGGACCCCCAGGGACCCCCAGGGACGTGCTTTGCAACCACCAAACACAAGCTAAAAGCCAGTGTGGTAGAGAACTCCCGCAAACGTAGAGAAGAGAATGAACCAGGAAGGACCTGGAAGTGGGAAGATTAATACGGACACTGAATCATCCAAGAAGCCTGTTTTTGTCTTGCACCCCTCAAATCAGAGCAAAGGGGAGACCGTTAGTAAGTTTGAAATGTTTGTTCCTCCTTCCAGCCAATTTACATTATCGAGCATAAACGAGAAAGCATATGAGCCAATGGCTGGGCTATAACTCATCCGCTAGAAGAGAGGGCATGAGCTTAACAGTAAAGCTTCCCAGAAACATCCTTCAGGCACCAGCTTAGCTGTTTTTAGCACTGCCCAAAACACTGATAAATACTGATAGTCCATACAATACATCTTTACTTCTTCATGCCAGCTTTAACCATGATGTAAAATGAGGCTTCTAGAATTCAACAGTACGTGTAGTCCCATTGTCCTCTACTTATTTTAGAATATGACAATTTTCTGAGCATCTGGGTGGCTCAGTCATTAAGTGTCTACCTTCGGCTCGTGTCATGATCCCAGGGTCCTGGGATCGAGCCCCGCATCGGGGTCCCTGCTCAGCGGGGAGCCTGCTTCTCATCTCCCACTCCCACTGGAGTGTTCCCTCTTTTGATGTGTCTCTCTCTGTCAAATAAATAAATAAAATCATTTTTTAAAAAATGTATGGCGATTTCCCATCACCATCCATCTTATAAAAATCTTTCCCCCACACACTTTTTAAATAAGCAAAGACATATAAACATAATCAAAATCTATAAAGTAATGGATAGGAATATTCTAATTTTTCTTTTAAGAGCCAAACAGTTTCAAGATTCTACTTTATTTTAGGGTGGGTTAGGTCAGTGTTTCTTTCTTTTTTTTTTTAATTATATATATATATTTATTTTATTATTTTTAATGTTTTTAATTTATTTTATTTATTTCATAGAGCACAAGTAGGCAGAGAAGCAGGCAGAGAAAGAGGAGAAGCAGGCTCCCTACTGAGCAGAGAGCCTGATGTGGGGCTCGATCCCAGGGATCCTGACCTGAGCTGAAGGCAGAGGTTTAACCCACTGAGCCACCCAGGCGCCCCTAGGTCAGTGTTTCTTAAATGAGCACTACTGTATTGGCAACCCTGGCCACCAAGAGCACTCCCCAACCATCGTGATAGTCAAATAATAATAATAATAATAATAACAACAATAATAATAATAAATGTCCACACACATTTCCAAGCACTTCCTAGGGAGGCATTTTTCCTTCTCTCTCCTTCTAGTGCCTTGAGAGATATTGTTTGAAATGTGGCAGAATTAGGACAGAAACTTAGTTCTATCTATCTACTTAACGGAAATGAATTGATTTTCATATCTATAAAATAGGCATGATTTTAGTACCTGCCTTATTTTATGGATCAAAAGAAACATGTAAAACAATGCTTAACAGATACTCAAGTACATAGTCCCATCCGGGTGAATATGCTAGCTTAAAACAAGCATAGCATCTCAACACTTTTCGTCCTCCCCCGGGAAATGCTTAGGTAGGCAAACAGAGTTTTAATTCAGTTTGTTCTGCATTGCCATATTTTGATTCCTGTTCACTTATAAAATTAGATAACTTAAAGCAATGTTTTCAAAAATTGAATATAGCTATATGATTGGTAAAAAAGTAGGATATTACAGAAATAATAATGGAAGAGAGGGTAAAGCCCATTCCAGAAAAGGTGAGAATTCCAGATCAGTAATGTCATAGGATTCTAGGAAGTTCTGTTTCCTTGATTTATGGGCTCAGAGTCTGGAAAGTGGTCTGTAGGATTTCTTATAGAGAACATTCCTTCAATGAGTGGGAAGTTAAACCAGATAATCTAAAAGGTTCATACAATTTTTAAAGGTTTATTAAAACTCCTATGACTGGATGAGTCCAATCTCTAGCCTTAAAGATGCGAATGGATTTAAATTATTCCAGCCTATAATATTCCTTATGTATTATAATAACTGTACACAATAGCTTAAAGGTGAACCACTAATCTTGAGTTGATAACTACTTGGGAACAAAATGTGGCTTCTATCCACTAATTTATATTTACATACTCAAGACATATAAACATTTTTGTCGCAGAGATTTAACTAAGCAAACAATATGTAGGGGCATTTACAAACGCTCAGTTCCTTTCCAAAAGGAATGAAAATAAAGAAAAGGAAAAAGGGATCTTTTTATATACCTTATTAAATATGCCAATTTTAGTTTAGATTTCAGTTTTATATAAAACTATTCCAGGAGCAAAAGATATTTCTTTAACAGAGAAATTTACTCTGCTGGATATTTCCCATTACCCTTCCAAGATATTCCTCATCCTGCTTTGGACCTGGGAGACAAACCTTTATAGACTGTGTCAGCTGGGCTCTTGGCTTTCTGTGTCTTCTCTCTCCAACAAGGGAGAACAGCAGGAAATGGGTGGAAGGAAGAAAGAGAGGAGGGAAGTATTTCTTCTGTTTCCTTCATTGTGTGATCAGGGCAGTTGACTATGTTCTTTAACTAAACGTCAGAGATTTTACCTAGCAATAGTCACCTATAGGTGAGGTGAGATTCTAGTAACCATTCCCTATCCTGTCCTTTTAGGTCTAGGGTAGTAAAGCTTTCCACTGTCACTAGTCCTGGAGGATAGCCCTTTTCCTTTAGTTTTCCTAAACTCTGCAATATATCCTTTATTAAACGTTTCTCGGTTAGCAATTTTGGGTATGTCATCCATTTCCTGCTGGAGCTCTGATGGCTACATTCACTTTTTGAAATAGGTTACAAAGTCATTTGATGACTACAGTGTAGGGTCGTTTGCAGCACAATGGTTCTGGATGCTGGTTTGGGAGTCTAAATGCTTGGGTTCAAATCATGACTCAGCCACTTACCTGCCGCGAATCTTCACCAAATTTCTTAGCTTTTCCACATCTCAGTTCCCTCACCTATAAAACAAAATGGATACTAATGGTAACTACTCCATGGTGCTATTTTGAAGATTGGAATCGCTTAAAGGATGCCCGGCACATCATAAATTCTTACAAATGTGGACTATTTTTATTATGTTTTCTTACATCCTACATGATCCTGGGTGGTAGGCACTGAAATAAATAATGGTAAAAATAACAATATATCTAAAAATAGTGTAAGCAATCATCATTTCAGTGCTTCCATTCATCAATATTTGGAATTGAAAACAAATGTATTGGACTAATTTCTTTTGAATCTCAGGTGCCATTTTTAAAATCATTGTTCTAAATTCATCTATGGTATGATTTCACTCATATGTAGAATGTAAGAAATAAAACAAAGAAGCAAAGGGGAAAAAAAAGAGAGAGAGAAACCAAGAAACAAGATTCTTTTTCTTAAAGACTTCATTTGAGAGAGAAAGCGCAAGCACAAGCAGGGGGAACAGCAGGCAAAGGGAGAAGCAGGCTCCCTGCTGAGCAAGGACCCTGATGCAGGGCTCAATCCCAGGACCCTGGGATCATAATCTGAGTCAAAGGCAGATACTTAACCAACTGAGCCACCCACAGGCCCCAAGAAACAGACTCTTAAGTGTGGAGAACAAACTGATGGTCACCAGATGGGAGGTGAGTGGGGGATGGGTGAAATAGGTGATGAGCACTGGGTGATGTATGGAATTGATGAATCACTCTATTGTACACTTGAAACTAACATAATACTGTTTCTTAACTATACTGGAGTTAAAATTAAAAATAAAAGAAAATTAAAAAAAATTTTTTTTAATTTCAGCTACAGTGGTAAATTAAATTATAACTGGTAAAGCACTCACGTTGTAGGGAAAAACTTGGTGGCATACTTAAATAGGTTCACTGAGGAGAGTTTAACAAAGGGACTATTTATAAGGGTATGGGAAAGGTTAAGGGAAACCTGCAAGGAAGGCTGAGATATCGCAATGCCAGCAACATCTAGGAACTGTTACCATCCTTAGGCCTGAAGGCACAATGGGGAAGAAAGGAGGAAGAATAGGTTATGGGAGCTTTGAGACACCTGTACCTGTAATTATAGGGAGAGCTGCCTGACAGGAACAATGGCCCTCAGCCGAGGAGCCGGGAAACAAAGAACCTGAACCTACTTTATTCTAAGCCTCTAATCTTCTACTGATGCCTCCCCTCTGGAGAGGGCAGGGAAACTTCAGTCCATAGAAGATAGCCTCCCAGGAAACAGAAAAGGCTATAGAGGCATGGACGGATACGACATGGGTATGAAAAGACAAATAGATTATGCCTAATACAACATATAAAACCAAAACAAATACAATTTTCTTAACTATTCTTTTCTACATGCCTACTTCTGTATCCCTCCAAAAAATTCATCATTACTTTTGATTGTCATTCTAAGTGATTTTTTTCTAGAGACAGAGGAAGAGAGAGAACCTCAAGCAGGCTCCACACCCAGGAGAGAGTCCAACATGGGGCTTGACATGGGGCTCAATGTCACAACCCTGAGATCATGACCTGAGTAGAAATCAATAATTAGACACTTAACCAACTGAGCCACTCAAGCACCTCAGCCATTCTAAGGGATTTTATGACAGCAGAAAGTAGAATTACAAATAAAATATGGAAAATGTGTCAATATATATGATATAATTAATATTACCTAGAAATCAACTCTATCAAATTTCATTATATGTATCCAAAGCACTTCCAGCATGGATTCTCCTTTTAATGATGATGACTATACCAACTACTATTAAGTGCTTACTGTATATGAGGTATTTTTTTTAAGATCTTATTTATTTATTTGACAGAGAGAGAGAGATCACAAGTAGGCAGAGAAGCAGGCAGAGAGAGGGGGGGAAGCAGGCTCCCTGCTGAGCAGAGAGCCCAATGCAGGGCTCGATCCCAGGACCCTGAGATCATGACTTGAGCTGAAGACAGAGGGTTAACCCACTGAGCCACCCAGACGTCCCTATGAGGTGTCTTTTATATATGTCTTCATTTAGTTCTCATATCCACCCTAGAAGAAAGACATCATACCCCATTTATAGGTACACATATAAAGAGGAAGTAACAGGTTAAGAAATATTTAGTGATTGACAGAGTTCATATGGCCAGAGCAGCCCTCTAAAAACCCCTCAGAAAAATACAAACTTAAGAGCTGGAAATTCTAGGTATAAACCTGCAACTCAGAAGCAGAACATAAATCTGGATAGCAGAACCAAGATGTCAATAGGAGTGGAGATGTTGGCAGATAGAGTGGAAGCTTTCAGCAAAGGTGAGTTCTGGCCTTGCTGCGTGCTGTCTTAGGGCCTCTGGCCCTGTTAGAATTATAGAAATGTGGTCCCACCAAGTCCAGCTGTCTTACAGAGCCAGGGAGGGAACCAATATTTTCCCTCCTGAAATTAACAGTTTATGGCTATGGAAGACTTTTTCTCCCTCCCTCATGTCAATACTAAAAGAAAGCACAGCTTTCCTTTCCTACCCACCCCCACTTCCCCTCATCCTTAGTGACAGGCAATACATCATCCCCACCCTCTTGGCTTAAGAAAAAGCAGATAACAAACAGGATCCCAGAGCAGACTGACAGGCAGGAATTAGTCCCACCTATTTTTGCCCCTTCAAGAATAAGCCATCAGTGCCACTGGTGGGAGCACAAAGCAACATCAGTTTTTTGATGAAAAAAGAGACAGTAGAAAACCCACCTCACTGTGGGCTTGCCAGCTGGAAGCTTGACTGAGGAAGAGAGACGAGCAGGTGAAAATGGCTCGCCCAGAGGTCAAAAAAAGTCGATATAAAAAATGAGACGAAAGTCCTAGGAGCATAGTAAAATTCTTCAGCTTTCATAACCCCACCACAATTGTGTCAGCTTTGCTGGGTCAATTAGCTGCCTACCCTATCTTCCTCTGTTGTTAATAATGGGCAATATCCTCTCCCTTTAAAGAATGAAAATGAGGGATTTGTGGTTATAGTAAGCTATCATTAAAAGCACATGAATTCCTAAAAGCCTCTGAAAATAAATTAGTCTTTTCACATTACCATCTGCAACCATTTCACCTCAGATAGTGATCCCATTAGCCCTTGTGCACTCTAAATAGGAGAGGGCTTGGATATTACTTAAGGAAAGATCTCCAAGGGAAATCAAGTGGTTGCAAAGATCAAAAAGAATTCCAAAGGTGACATCGGTACTCTCACATTGCTCCAGAGCCAGGACCCCTGCGCCACGCAAGGGACGCCAACGGGGCCACCTCTCAAAGACAGAGATGGCCTCTCTAGTACGAGTCATCAATAATACTCCAGGATGACTGGAAGCAAGGAGGGAATCTGCACATCCACATTTAAGTATAATCTACTTAACCTCCATCTACAGGTCTCTGCTTTCCAATAAGCTGGAACAAGTTTGAAACCGTTCTCTGGGCCTCTCTGCTGCATCCAATGCTGCTAACACTGCCTCCCTTTGGAACTTATCTTTTCCCCTGGTACCCGGGTTGGATAGTGTCCCCGATAATCCAGGTACACCTCAAACCTTGAAATGTGACCTTATCTGCAAATAGGATCATTACAGATAGAATTAACTCAATTAATATGAGATCACACTGGAATAGGATAAACCCTTAATCGGATATGACTGGTGTCCTTATAATAAGAGAAGAGACAGATTCGGAGACACGTAAGGAAAACTCCATGTGACGGCAGAGGTAGGACAGGAGTGATGCGTCCATAAGCCAAGGGTTGCCAGCAATACTGCCAACCTGTGAGAGAATTAATTTCTGTGGCTTTAAGTCTCTCGGTTGGGGTATTTTGTTGTGACTAACCTAGGAACCTAAGACCCCTGGGTTTGGTCATGCCACGGGCTTTGGCATTACCCGCTCTCTAACCACCACCCTACCTAGCCTTTAAATGATGGCCTTTCTCCAGGCTCTGTCCAGGGCATCTTCTTTTTGTCACTCTAACCTCCCCTTAGCTGACGTCACCCCTGTTCTTGACTTCATTACAGCCTTCATACACTTGACTCCTACATTTATCCCACCTGGAACGTCTGGTCTGTAACTTCCTAGTTCATATCTTGACTTTCTCAAAGCTCTTCAAACGCATGTACCAGATCAAACTGTCTTCCTCCCAGTCTCATGTTTTTTCCAGTAGTCCCTCTCTAATGCCAGGGTCAGCAAACATTTTCTGTAAAGACCCAGATAATAAATATTTTAGGCTTCGTGAGCCAGTCTCTGCTACAGTTTCTCAACTCTGCATGTAGAGCAGAAAAGCAGCCACACGTGATATATTAAAAAATAAAAAATGAGCATGGCCGTGTTCCAGTAAAACTTTCCTTTCAAAAACAAGCAGCAGGCAAGACTTGGCACACAGGCCACAGTTTGCCATCCCCTGCTCTAAATGGTTGAACCCCCGCCATAGTTGTGTTACCTATTACACCAGCCAGAAACCTGCTTTTGACAGCTTCTCCCCTCACTCCCTTCCCCTAATATCCTCTCAGCCTTGCAAACTTTGCTTTCTAAACAGCTCTAATCCACCCCCTGCTCCACATTTCCTCCACTGTTCCTTCCCCTTGTTCTCTTTTCCCTGGATCATGGCTCCAGTCCATTGCCTCGGCCACTCACAGCCGCTAACAGCCCCCACCCCATTCCCAAAGTGCTCTATGCATCACAACAGAGCGATCTTCTCAAAACTACAAATTGAGTCATGCCACTTACACCCATTGTTCTTACAACAATGACAAAATTCCTTAACACAGCCAGCTATCCCCCTACATGGCTTGGCCCTTATCTGCCCATCCAGCCTCATCTCATTCCCTACATCCTTTTCTTATCCCTCTTCCAGGAATGTTTTTTTGATTTTTCAGCTCCTCTTACTTACCTCTTTGCACATACTTTTCCCTCTTCCTAGTGTATTTTAATGGTCCTCTTTCCCTAGCGAATGTCTATTCATCTTTCAGATCCAAGCCAAGCACCACTCCCTTGGAGAAGACTGCTCAGGCCTCTTCACGTAGCCCGTGTGCCCATTAAAATTTCTTAAAGCATTTGTACATCTGTGCATTATAGTCTGAGCTGTAGTTTTATACTTGAGAGGGGGATTATCTAATCAATAACTGTCTTTTCTACTAGACTGTAAGCTGCTTGAGGGCAGGGACCTTGTTTCTTTTTGCCCCCGAAAGGTCCCCATCGCCAAGGACAGCAGAGGCTTGAAAATGAATGGATAAGTAAGTATGAATAAATCTTGGTGTGTATGGGGATTCATCCTCCTTTCATTCCTGCTTTATCCATGGCTGCTCTACATTTCTCTGTTTCTTACACAAGAATCCCATAGAGACTTCTTTTTAAAGAATGGTTTAATATCTTGACAACCATGAGCTACAAATTTCTTTACCTCTGCAGGGCTTCCAAGTGTAAAGCCAAAACTGAGTCAGCAGACACCTGTGCAGGAATGTCATTTCTACAGAAAGCAGCCAGACAGAGCTTGGAAAACTCTCGTCTCTTGTTCATACGGTGAATGTAAATTTAAAAATTTGGATTCTATTTTATTTACCTCCCACTTTAATTTTTAAAGGCATACTAAATTTCATATTATTAAGTTTTTCATGACTAAGAAAGCATCACAGAGACTTTTTTCTTCCCTAAAGGCCAAAAGTCTTACTGGACACCAAATAGTATTAGATAATTGCAACCGTATAATATTACTAAGAAAGGAAATCACAGAGTAATTGAAAATAACAACTATCATCTGTCCATGATGAGTTAATTTGTCCACTGTGCTTACTTTGAAATGTCTATTTTCAGTGTACTGATGAAACTGTGTGCCTATGCTCCTTAGAGCTTGGCATCACATCAAAATTATGTGTTGAGCCTGACAAAGTGGTAAATTCTATTTGAGTTCCCTTTTTTACATTAAATGTTATACATATGGTGTGTGTTTTTTTTTTTTAAAGACTCCTTTTATATATTTTTGGAAGGTTGTGCATTGCTCAAGAAAGAGTTTTGAATAGGAATTAGGAAACTCAGTACTCAGTCTCTAAACCTGTCTATGCCACTAACTAGCTAGCTGGCTTATCATTAACTTTCTAAATGTGTTTCTTCAACTATAATGATGATGATAAGGGCACATTTCCTACCTACTTATCTAGAACCATTGCTATGACACTCCAGGAAGATAATGTGTGAAAGAGTTCAAATAGTTCTATGCAAATACAAGGAAAGTTTATTGTTATTAGTATTATAGAAAACAGGAAAAGCAAGGGAGGCACAATCTGTAAAGTATGGATGAGTAATAGTTAATTGATAAAAGGTTTCAATTATTGATGGATAATACTTAATTAGTGACCAGTATGCAAAATACGAACATATTTCCAAATAACTTGCAAGAAAATTGAAGAGGAATGTGCATTTATCTGGAAGCATTTTCACAGTATGTTGCTAAAGGCAAAACAGAGACAATAAGAAAGCAATAGATGCTTCATGGTACCAGAGAGATGGCAGGAAGGAATGAGGAAAGGAGGGAAAAGCGGGGGAGGGGAGGGGAGGGGGAAGGAAAGCTAAAGGACATTAAAGTATGATAAGCCTAGCAACTTCTGGATGGAAGAAATATGAATCCTTTTTACCCTTTGTGTTTTCTGTGTTTGCCAGGTTTTCCAAATGGAATATTGATTATATTTATATTATGAAAAGAACACAGTATATTTTTTAAAGTGCAAAATGACCCATGGATAGTATAAGTCTTAGGTAGACAGATTTTTCATATAATCCAACCATATTCAATATATATTCAATATTAGCTTTATTAAAGGTTGTTTGCTGAAATTCAATATTAGCTTTATTAAAGGTTGTTTGCTGAAATAAAAATCAAACCATAACTTACATTTCTGCAAGCTCTGGTATTATAGGGAGAGGGTAAGATTATTCAAGATATGTTAGTAAGCTTTCTTTAAAAACTGGGTGTTGCCCCTGTGCCACAATTTTCCAACATGATGGGTCACTTGGGAAGCACCACTTTCTCTCAGAACAAAGAGGAGAAATACAGATAATCTTTGAAAGAAGGTTTGGTTTTGTGTTTTAAGGAGACTTTTGTTTGGTTTTCAAGGCTAGATGTGGGTTCCGCTTTAAGAAAAATCCAATAAAACAACGACAACAACAAAAAACAGTCATTGTATCCCCAAAGTGGATTTATGATCTGACATATATGGGAAAGAAAAAAAAAAAACTCACAAAATTGAATGCTGGTTCCTTGAAATCTATATATCTGATAATGTGGTCAAAAATCAATTTTCCCTTCATCTTGATAAAATTAAATTTAAATGTCTTTTTTTGTTTTCTATGTTTAGAATTTTGAAAAATAGATTGAAGAGAACAAATATTTATATCGACTTTTTTTATTCTGGAACTCGAAGCAGTTTGATGTGAGGGGTCAGGTTATAATATGCCACTGTTTGTACCATCTCCTAAAGCAGAAATGGGAGGAAGATTTGAGACTTTTCCACATCAAACATGAAAGAATTTTAATATTGTACAAGTTGTTTGAGGGCAAAGGCATGGGTTTTCTTCTCATATTTCATTTCTCTAATGTATTAATTGAGTTCCCTGGATTGTTCAACTGAAGGAAATTGAGAAGCCACATCCAAGTGGAACAGGACAGTGGAATGTAATTGGTTGTCACAGTCTGATTGGTTATGGAAAGAAGAAATGGTTGTAAGCATGCCAAAAATTTGCTGTCCCCTCCAACCCACTGGTTTAACCTAGAAGAAAAGGGAGCCCCAGAGATCTGAATTTTCTGTTTCATGAGAGTTATGAAGGGCCTAACAGTGCCCATCCTCCTTCAGCATCTTCCTCCACTGTTGATATCTGCTCCTTATCAAGCTCTCTGCTCAAAAATTTACATCTATTTCCCCATCATCCTCCTATTATTTCCTACTCTTTATATTCTACCACCACTCAGGTCTCCTCCTTCCCACCTATTTTCTGGAAGCCATTGACATTTATCTTTTGACACCACATCTCCTCAGACCTCAAGGTGTCGATTAATTAACAATGAAAAAAAAATCATTGTCATCACCGGATTGTTACACTATTTGAGACCCCATAATTCTGAACCCTCTTTAATTACAACATATTTGAACCAGACTTTGACCCCAGTTGTCCAATTCTCTCTCAAACATATTTTTGGAAAGGCATGGCCCATAGCAGATTTAGGGAAGATATTTTTTAGACACAGAAATCCGATTTAATTGTCTAGATATGTCTCTCCTTTAACAGAATGTTTCCCACTAGCTTGTCATCAGTTCTGCCGTCAATCCAAAAGGATTTCACCTCTTTAGATCAGAGACTGGAGACATGATCCTCCTCCCCTTTGTTCTTTTCTGCCTGTTTCTCCACATCCTATTAATGCCAACCGTATTTGTTTTTCAAGATGAGGGTGAACTTCTTCAGAGATGAAGATGTCTTACAGAGATGTAAGACAAGGATGCCGGTCAAACCTCTATGTGAATGAAGAAATTTCTCAAGGATAAAGACAGAATTCCTATAGAATAAGAAAAAGGTGACCCAGACACCAAAGAATTCGTCTAAATTTCACTATTTAATTCATCATAACTTAGTGGCAGGAAACCATAAATATTCATTATTTAGCTCATGTTCTGTGAGTTGGTTGTGATGACTAGAATAGCCAGGAAGGCTGGGACTGCTCTTCTGGTCTAGGTGGAAACCTCTGACCTTTAGAGTTGGTTGGCAGCTCTGCTGGGTCTGGATGGTCTAGAGTGGCCTCTCTTGTGTACCTGGCAGTTGGATCTCAACTGGTCTGCTTGTCTCTGCTCCATGTATTTTCTCTCTCCCATAAGCTACACTCAGCCTGTTCACAAGGTAGAAGTGTTCTGAGAGAGATAGAGACAGAGAGAAAATCACAAGGCATCTTAAGATCTC